>CAIGRF010091624.1:32783-55488 GCA_903798235.1 Fraxinus ornus
TGTCAGTTTGATGTGATTTGCATGCATCCTGTTTTAACTTGTAACGTACAAGAAGTCCTGCAATTGTCAGTGAATTTGTCTTTGATCCTGTTAAATGGACACGGATGCAAATGGATGAGGATTTTTTAAAGCTAACAACGATGTTCAATGCCATGAGATCTATTGTTCGGGTTCCCAGCCTAGATCCCAAATATAAGATTGCGGTCCTTGCTTCAAAGCAGGTAATTATTCAACACCTGTACAGGCTTAGCTAAATTTTGGAGAAGGTACAGGATGGATTTGTTTTTTCATTAACTGAAGCTGTCATCGTTTGGTGCAGGACCACTGCCTTGTTGATTTGTTGCATGGTTGGCAGGATGGAAGATTTCCAGTTCATATCACCGCCGTAATAAGGTAAACATTGGAGGACCAAAAAAATTTGTTTAATTTTTTTTGGCTGTAGGGATGGCTGGTCACAGTGTTAAATGCATGTCTAACAGCAATCATGATAGAGGTCCAAACACTCACGTGATGAGGTTTCTTGAAAGGCATAGAATTCCTTGTCATTTTCTGCACACAACTAAAGAAAACAAAAGAGAAGAAGAGATCTTGTACTTGGTTCGGGATACAGATTTTCTAGTACTTGCTAGATACATGCAGGTAACCGGGTTCTTAGATATTTGGTCTACTTCATAGTTAAATTAAGCGTATAGCTGCCCTTGTTACTTGATCTCAATGATAACAAACTTAAATTTGAGGTTTGCATCACTTGGGCTTATATGAAGGTGTTGGTGCGGACATGTGATCAAATGTGAGAATCATGTGAACTGTTGTGCAGTAATGATGATTTTTCTATTTTTTAAGTTTATCGAAACGGCTATAAAAATGGAATACAAACCTTTTAAACTGTACTGTTTAGAATAGAGTTAGTTATAGAAAAAATCAAATATCTTTATTTTTCTTTCAGAATATGATTAATGTAGATAGTTCTATTTTTGATTTTCTGGACTTTCTAGTCAATCCAGCACCACGAGCGGGAGAAGTTGCACCTGCTGGTGAGCCGTTCCAGTTTCCTTTTATAAAAGCTTAAACTCGAGAACTATCATGCAGAATCTGTTTTGTTGATATTTGGGAGTAACCCACTTTCTTAGAACTGCCATTACAATACACTATTGCAGTGACTGTACTTCAAAATGTTCAATTGATTGCTGCAGATATTGTCTGGAAATTTCTTAAGTAGTTATGGGAAGGATATAATTAATATTCACCACGGCCTGTTGCCCTCTTTCAAGGGTGGGAATCCATCTAAACAGGTTCAATATTTTAGTGTTCTCACATGACTAGTTGCATCTTTTTTCCTGCTAGTGTTCAAAATTTTAATATACAAACTTTATCCATCATACGCTATTGACAGGCCTTTGATTATGGAGTGAAACTGATCGGTGCAACAAGTCACTTTGTCACTGAAGAACTTGATTCTGGGCCAATTATCGAGCAAATGGTATTTGTTCTAATGTTGAATAATGCTTTTAATTTTCATGACCATTGACTGTTAGCAACTAATATTATCTCTCGGAATTGATGGGCTCAATAGATTACTATGTTTATTGACTTTATTTCTTTTGCAACTCGACATAATTATGAAAAACATGATGAGAACGCACACTATTTCAGTGTGGATTATTCTCAAGGTCTTTAGATTCATAACATTTGATATATATAGATATGTAGATTTCATCTCATCTTCTCCAATATAACTTATAATCTATAGAGGTTAATGTACTTGTTCCCGAATTTTCAGTCTTTGCATACCTAAAAAGAAGACTTCAAATGATCAAGGGACTAACATAAATGCTCTTTGAAATTTTACTGATCTAAAATTTGTTTCATAAAAAAATATGGTTTGAATTAGAAAACTTGTGTTGAACTGTGAACACTGTCAGAATTATCGATATATATAGTAGATAGAACAACCTTGATGATGAAAAGAAAGCTAAAAATATTTCTATAATAAGCTAGCTATATTAATGGAAATTAGTTTCAGCTAGAGGTTTGTAGATTATTTACTTAACATGAGAGGAATAACCTCAAAACACCTCACTTGGGTTTCTGAATTCCAGAATTACATGGCGTTAAGTGCTTCATCTTTCTTGTTTCAGGTCGAGAGAGTTTCCCACAGGGACAATTTACGGAGTTTTGTACAGAAATCTGAGGACCTTGAGAAGCAATGTCTTGCAAAAGCAATAAAGTCATACTGTGAGCTAAGAGTTCTACCATACGAACGGAACAAGATTGTTGTATTTTGAGGACTGTGTCTGTCGGGGATCAATTTCATTGCACGCATAGAAAAATATAAAAACTATCTTCAGCATTTAGGAAAAAGTAGAGTTCAATTCACTGATCATGGATCTTTTAGTTTTTCTAAACTCTCTATTTTAGTTGGAGTTAACGTGCTTTGATTACCTTCGTAAGGTTGTCTGCCCTCTCTTTGAGCTCTAAGGAAATATACTTATTCTGGAGTTGTACTGGGGATCCTCAACGGCATTGAGGATGGATCAGATTTGAATTTTTATTCTTTTCATCTGGGATGATTTTAGGTGTGGGCTATTCCCTTCGGGTGTATAATCATGTGGTTCTGGCAATTTAAAACCCGATATCGAAGAACTCTTCATATTATTTCCTTTCGTCTTCAGATGGATTAGTACTTAGTATTGATGAACACAGTCCTTGGTTCTTCACTTGTGCCCAGATTTATTTCCGCAAAAGTATGGCCAGCTTATGTTGAAAAGAAGTCGAAAAAGTTTATGCTAAAACATTGTTTCAACTCCAAATAATTATGAAAAACATAACAAGAACCCACATAATTTGAACGTGGATTATTGTTAGATAACTTAGATTCATGACATTTTTATGTACACAGTATTGTATGAAAGCTCTTCGAAATTTTCACTGATCTTGGGTTCAAAGAAAATATGATTTGGAGTTTGAAACTCTGTTTAGAACCTATAACATTGGCAGGTACAAGGATGGCAAATCTTGTAGTTAAAATTAGCATCTTTGGCTATGCTTAAACTAATCCCCAAACTTTGACTTGTGTTGTGCCTTGGTCCACAATCTTTCAATTGTATCATTTATGTCCCCCCAATCTTTCATTTTAGTAAAACCAGGGTCCCAAATTTATCATAATCGATGTCTTCTAGTAATAAGCTGAAACTTTATTTAAAAGATGGTATTAACCTTCTCTGAAAAAAAAGAAAGTAGTCTTCTATGCTCCACTCCTCTCCAACCCACCCTAACCCTCATGNTGAAAGATTAAGGATGTAAATGCTTTGTTTAAAGAATGGGAACCAAGGTGTAATATGTATCAAAGTTAGAGGACTTTCAATGTTATTTTTCCTATAAGGTTTATTTATAAATAATAAATAATGCTAAATAAATAACTTCTAAAATAAATAAATTTTTTTAATAAAAAGCCGAAAGTAAGTAAATTGCTTATTTTTATAATGAAGTAAATATTACTTGTTGGTTGTGCAACGTGTTGACCCCGAAAAATGTAACGCAAAAATGGACAACAGATGTCGGGTCCACTCACGCCAACTCAAGCAAGTTTCGGCGCGTTTTGACAGGAGGACCAGTGAGATAATGAGAACACATGAACGCGGAAAATGCTTTAGGTGCGAGACAAAAGTGTTCGAGCACCGACGATAGTGACGATGATGATTGTGCTAACAAACAATCACTGACAAATTTTAAATAATTTAGGATCAAACTAACAAATATAGAACAAGTAAGAATTTTTTTTGTTTTTTTGAGAGTATTTGTCTTGAGTGTTTTCTTGTATATTAGAATCAGCCTTCAAATGACTATCTCAAAGATTATAAAGTCCTTTTTATTTATGACCACATGTTTTTAGTGTTGTGGCCGACGTGGTGTCCGTTGGATCAGAACCACATGACCTTATCTCCTAGACTAAAACCTCACATCACTAAGTCTACCATACAATAAATATATTGATAAAGGGTCAGCCGTCCTATACATTAGGCTGACATACCTGACATTCTTTATTACAAACGTTAAATCAATCATTCCTAAAGATTGTCTACAGATCTTATAAGAGACAACTTCAGTTTCAGGGACTTCGGATGAACTAAGGGCTTCTGCCGGAGGGATCTTCATATTGGTGGTTTTCTGTGTGAAGAGCTTCGGCTTCTTCATTGATTTCTTATGTAGCACTTCGGCTTACAGCTTCAATCATTAAGGCAATGCTCCACACATGAGCTTCATCCTTTGTTTAACTTCTTTGCATTTGACCAATTGGATCTTTGTCGACTTTCCTTTCCACAAGGACTGTGACGTGGCACTTTAACTTGAGCCTCGGTGATGAGGTGTAACAATAGTCCTCCAAGTCTAGACATGATTATTTATGCAATACATGGACTTGTATGAAATTTTTTTGGTTGGGGGTTGGTTTTTACACACCACAATAGTCCCCTCAAGTGTAAGTATAAATATTTATATTATAGTTAGAATTTGAAAGTAGCCGATCTACATGAATTACCTATCCATGTTGTCCGAAGTTGCATACTTGGTGACGTCTGAATTTCTGGAATAAATTGGAAGAGCGCCAATAGGACAAATTTGCTCGAAGCTGTCCTCTCTGAAGTTGCTTGTATTTATGAAGTCTTACTCGAAACGGTTGAGGTGATGTGCCTCTACTAGCTGGTCATGTAACTCATTAGTTATAACGAATTAATTTTTTTGAAATGTTGGGAAGACGACGCGTCCTCAATTATTGCGACCAAATGATTTGTTGTCTGATACGTTTTCAAGAAAAGACAACTAAAGCAGTTCGTCTTTCCATACACGTAACTGCCATCGTATTTAATGCGCAATAATGGATGTCATAGCGCGTCCTATGAAATTCAGACGCATTAGAGCGCGTGATGCCGACGGGCTGATCTGGACCATAGAAGACGAAGAGTCCAACATACTGAGCGTCTTAGATTGTAATCTCAAATGAATGGTTAGATCACCCGGATCGACATCTAACGGCTATAATTAAGAGCTCCTACCTATAAAAGGCAACTGTTTTGGGCAAAATATCACTTCGTCATATACGCAATCAGCGTTCTTATTCTCCAAATCTCTCCATCCATTTTCCTTTGCATTCATAACTTTCGGTAACTTTTCTTCACCGTCTTTTGGATATTTTTGTAAGTATTTTAACACTTTAAACTTAAAAACTTAATGGTATTTTCACATTCTACTGGGGAGATGTAGATCTGAGCCAAGTGGCTGTTAAGATAGGGGTAATAATAACCAGTGTAGCTGACATAGTTTGAGCTGTTAGGGCCGGATATAGTGTTTTACCTTTAGGGGAGGATAGGAAAAATGACGAGATGGCTTGGGGACAGCCAAAATCCCTTCAACTATAAATGCATCACACTTAAAAATCTTATGGAAAAATACTGTATACCATACGATATTGAACTCCTATCCTCCGTCTCCTAACGAGGGTGCCTATTTTTCGAGGTAGGGGTACGTTACCGTCAATGAGTTTCTTTTGAAGGCAGGGCTTTGTTTGCCTCTACATCCTTTCTTTATAGCCATCCTGAGGTTGTACGGGCTTGCTCCAACCCAGGTCATCCTTAATGCTTGGGTCCAATTAGTGGGGACCTATTTCTTGTGGAAGGAGATCTCCCTGGGAGAGGATATGCCCATCTATGTCTTTCAAGCCATTTATTAGCTTCGAGTCTTGGGAAAAATGGATTCCAAAGATTGGTACTCCATGTGTCCATGAGGGCCATATTCCCCCTTCGTCTTAGACCGTCCCTCCTCCATCAGAGGATGGAAGAAGACGTGGTTCTGGGTGAGGAGAAAATGGCAAGAGTGAGAATGACACAGTCCCTCATGTAACAGTTTCGACCTCTTACTCAGAAGCTCGTTAGTGTTATACTTGTATTTGATATTACTTAATCATGATTCTAATATTTAACATTTTTTCTGATGTCTTGTAGGGTCGGTTGAATGGTTTGAGCTTAGCTGAAGTGAGTGGGGAGTTGTTGATGACATATACCGACATCTTCCATCGTCACGTGAATTTGACCTTTTAATCACTTCGAAGTGATTTTTAAAGAATTTTGCTTAATGGCCCGAAGAGGTAATATCAATTTTCAACAAACCTTTTTGCTAGTTTGCATGACTGTTGCTGACTTTGTTCCTTGTTTTTATAGAAAACATTGAGAGGATGAGACATCCCACTCCTGATACAGTTGCAATCCTTGATGTCACCTCCACTATTGGGAGGAAAGGGCTAAAGCCCTTATCTGTTGCTGTGAAACAGGTGAGGGACCAAGTGGAGAAAGTCAACCGAAAGGCTATAGCTAAGAGGGAGAAGGGCGACCTCCATTAAGGACAAGGGAAAAAGATAGTGGAGGAGGTCCCCCAAGAAAAAAACAACGTTTCGGCGCCACTAGAGAAGGTGGATCAATGGCCACCCCACCCCCACTTTCCGAAATCCCCGCTGGGGAAAAGTTGATGGCAGTTTCAATAGCTATGGCTAAAGGGGTCCAGAAGAGGCCAACTGTCGTGGAGCTGTCAGGGCAAGGGTCATCGAACAAGACCTAAACTTCAAGCGGATCATCAGCTTCATATTCGACCCATCCAGACTTGAGGTTTCCTACAAGATTGATGAACTAGCTCCAGAGGTTCTAACCATGCTTCCTCTAGAGGTTCGATGCCGTCTCTACATTTCATAAGTTCTGTACGGATAGGTGGCAATCTTTGTGGAAACTAGCGATGCGATGGACCTCTTCACCACCATGGTCAGTCAAGCGGGAGAGCCTTTGGGACAGCCATAGAGGCTGAAATAATCTTTAGAAACCTTCAAATGTGGCATCAGAAACGGGTGGAGATTTCAAACGCCCACCAAAAGTTGGCTTCAAATGTCGCATCCCACGTAGAGTAGGACCTACTAGAGTTCAAACGATGCCGACCTAACGAAGCCCATTCATACCGAAGCAACTCACGAGGCTGACCTATTCCAAAGTCCATATGCTAAAGACAAATCTGAGGTCCAAATGAAACTTTTTTGCCAAAGTGGCGATGTTCAACGAAGTACAATTCGTGACTCAACTAAGGCTAGTGACAATCCACGTTTGAAGATCTTGAATTTATGAAATCATTTTAGAATGATTGACTGAACTGTTATATTGAATAGAAAAGTCAATCTTGTCAGCAAAGGTTATGGGGTGGTTGACTCCTATTTGAGACATTTAATACGCCACAGGCTAGTGGAGTCGAAATTGATACTTATGATGTAATACTTTGGTAAAGGAAATGAATCCACGCGTCCTCCCGTCCAATGATCACTATTTCACATGTAACACTGTAAATATCCCCCATTTGTGACATTTGGGGATAATGCAAAAAAATTGCTACAAGCCATATATTCTCATTCTTTCTGATTAATCTTGGGTTTTTAGTGATTGAGCTGTGATCTAGATTTTGAGTTTGGATCTAAGTTAGTGGTTCATTATCGTGTAATTTATCTCATACATTTCTTCAGAACTCGAGCATTTTTGTCTTGTTATATAAAGCTTCTCCCACATCCAAACCCCGTTTTATTGTCAACCAACAATCTTTCCATGTGTGTTGGAATTAGCTTGAGAGAACGTGAGTGGACTCTGCATCTATTTTCTACGTCTATGGTGCAAAGAACGAGGTCAACAGATTGACGTCGTTTGTGAAAAATGTCACTATAACCACGAACATTCCCATGGAAAAAGTCCACCGGATGATAGTTGGGCATCTCCTATGAAAAATGATTTATTCTTGAAAAAGAACAAGATGAAGCCCCTAAAGTTGAAAAACTTTGACAGTTTAGTTAAAGAAAAATGAGTTCAAATCGTGATGTCCCTCCTATGAGGGTAAGAGAAAACCCTGATAAAGAGGTACAGTGGCCCCAGTGGGTTGACACCGACCCCACTACAACCACATATGTGGTAGGATGAGGATAGTTGCTCAACTCATCTGAGAGATAGCTACCATGGCTACCAAAACATGGCTATGCAAGAACTCTTCATGCTGATACAAGGTCAGGGAAGACCTCCAATCCCTTATTTTGTACCGCAAGGATACTATTTACGTAAGGATGAAGTCCAAAGTTAGAAGGCCCCCACCTCCCAGGCTAGGGAAGTTAGCCCCCTTGAAAGGGAAGTGGGGATTGATATTTCCTCAAACTATGCTTCTGGCCAACCTATTGAAGTCCATGTTGACATGGAGGATAGTTTTTCTCATTGAATACAAGCCAAAACATATGCTGCAAAGGTCTGTTAGTGTGTTTGAAATAATCAGCCTCGCGGGAACAAGGCATATGCCATCCTAGCCACTGAAGGATGGACAAGGAGGGAGGAAATGGTGCAAAATCAAGCAGTGTCATCTCATAATCCGCCTAGGTATCAAGCTCATGAAGAGGAAAACTCGGATAAACCCCATAGATCTTGTGAACTCAATAAAGATGATGAAAACTTGCCTTTTTTCACAAAAAACTGAAAGATGATCATGTCCCGAGTCACTATGTGCTGCTAAAGATACCTAAGTTTCAAGAAGATGAGACTTAACTAATCATTTGAACAATTACAAAACACACATAAGTTTGAGAAGTGCCATCCTGCCATAAGTGCAGAGCTTTACATTTCACTCTAGGTGGGGCAATCATAATTTGGTATAGTAGGATACCCTTAGGGAGTATTTGGAGTTGGCTAGAGTTCAAAAGTACTTTCCTAAAGTGATTCACTGTGAGTAAAGAAAGAGATGCTCCTATCCAACGTCTCCAAAACCCAAGGTACAAGTCGAGAAAACAACATTGAAGAGTTTCTTGGCTCGCTTTACCGATGAGATGACATATTGTATACAAGTCACCGATCGGGAGGCGTTGTCCGCACGATGATGGGGATGAACATGAACACCCTTTTCTAGAGGAATGTACAGAATCAAGACCCAGCCAGCTATGACACCTTGTTGGAAATGATAAGACGTGAGATCATTAACGACGAGTTGATATATCACTGAAATAGAGCTTGCAGAGGTCTTTAACACCCGCAGAGACAACGTGGGAGAGGACCCACCTCTCACCTAATGGATTACTAACGGAGTTAGGTTGGTAATGAAGCTCCCAATTCTGGGCAAGCACTTACCACAGCCACGTTGAATATAGTGTCCACTCTAGCCTACGAAGAAGTGACCACTGAAACCAATATGAGGTAAACTAGATCCAGAAAATGGGCTCCCCAAAGAGAGAGAGGTCGATGGCGGGGTCGAAACCAAGGAATATGCCGAACAACCCTTAATATTACACTTATAATCATTCCTACAATCATGGCATAATAGATCGTAGAGACTTAGCCCAACACCCTATGCAGGTGAGCATATGAAATAACCAAAGAAATGATCGTCCTCCTAGGGACATGTCCTGGCCTAGGCAGGTGTCACGCGTTTTATGCAACGTGAATTATTCCGCAAGTGTACGGTGTCAAGTTTTGTAATATAGTAGTAGAGTTAAGTGTCGAACCCACAAGGATTGCATTTAAATTCTTACCAAGTAATATAATTATTTTAGCTTTTACTTTATCTAGACATAACCAATCTCAATTCAATGTTTTTATCCTAAACTAGTATGAATGTTTAATAATTCAAATGAAGTGAGAACAATTTGTAGGAGAATATAAATGCGAGAAAGCCTAGGGATTGATTTCAACTCACTATCAACAATGTTTTTCAACTTTTATAGTTACTTCTATCGCTTTTTCCTGAATTCATAGGCAAGAATCATAATTTAAATTATATTCCCTCTCTCGAATGTCGAATAGAACCTATTTCTATAATTTAATCACAATATCTCTATTCTGAATTATCGCTAGAGAAATTATAAGCACAAGATTCTTAAATGAAATAAACCTCAAATGAATTAAACTTTCTCTCGAAACATATAATTTCCTAGGTTGTGTAATTCTTAGATCACGTGCCGAAATTTAAAGTATCAAATCATTCAATTATTGATCGGGTTATTGAAAGCAATGCGCAAGAATTAACACAAATGAATTAACGAAAAAATCAATTGAATTAAATAAAAGAATCCAAACATGTCTCAAGTTCAGTTACATCAAACCCTAGATATTAAAATTAGCTCATGATAATTAAAAACAACAAATTGAATTTTGAATCAAAGAACATGGAGAAGAAAAGAATAAGAAAAACTCTTTTGATGCTTGAATTCTCCTCCAATCTCTTGTCGTTTTTGCTCTAGATCAATTCTCTTTTTTGTTGTCTTCTAAGCCGTCGTTCCCCTTCTCAATTAGGTCTTACAACTTGTATTTATAGCCTCTTAAAATGTTAACACGGAATGAGGCTGGGCCGGGCCAGGCCGAAAGAATTAAGAAAAAACAAGTTTTTCCTCTTCTCAGGAAATGGCGCCGCGGCGCCTAGAACTAGTGCCTCGATGCCGCATCGCCCAGGCCATTCTATTTTTTTTTCTATTTGTCTAGCGCCATGGCGCCAACCATTCTGCATTTTTCCGTTGTTCATTTTTTCTGGTTGCTTTCCCATTCATTCTTCTCTTCCCTCATCTCCAATCCATGACTCCTTCCATGATCATCATCATATGAGGTACTAAAATATTTTTCAAAATCCGCAACGATCCGGTTTGGAAGATAACCAGCACTGTTTACTTGTAGTGACATAAGATTCTACAGATATCGGATTGATGTAATTTTAAGTTTATGCAGTAGCTAACCCATGGCCAAAAATTCCAAATAACGATTTGAGTTATGAATTTATGAAGTCAAGGGCAGAAGTTGAAATTTTAATAAAAACAGCAACAATAAATCTCGTCGCTAACATTTTTGTGATAAACGATTGCTTATAAGTTAATTTCTATAACACATAACTACTTTTAAACATAACTTATTCATAAAATTATTCTTATAATAGTTCCACATATGATGTACACAGAAATCTATTTATTAAAAAAAAAACCATAAACATTTCATAATCGAATTAAAACATTAAGTCATTGGCTTCTCCATAGCACGTTGCATCTTTATCTACCATCATCCACGTCCAAGCAAAGAAAATCAACCGGTAGGAAAGGAATTAACCCCTGAGTTTGAAATTCAATAGATATCATCGGTGGTTTTCGTTTTCAAATTAGAAAATCCGAACTATAGATTCATACCGTTGAACGTAGATGAATTTCCGACAAAATCCGATTTCTATAGAATTATCATAACATGTAGAGATGGAGAATGATCATTCAAACTATAGTAGTGTCGAAGCATTATACCGGAATGCACCAATTTATTCATACTTTAAACGAAAATTCATGACTTGAAAACGAAATAACCACTTGCATCTCTACCTACCTTGATTTTCTTGAAATATAAATGAACAAAATATGTAAAAGCCTTTCTCCTTCACACCATTGCTATTCCTTTAACCTTTACTTAACATAAAATATATTGTTTTGAGAGAAAATAAGAGTAATTTCGAATTTAAGGGCGGGTGTAGTTAAAAAATGATTTTCCTCTTCTTGTAACCTCAATTTTTAGTGAAATACTAAATTGAAGAGTTATATTATCATTAATCTTGTTATATGTAGTATTTAACTATGAATTTAAAGAGTTTTAAACTCATAAAAAGATAATGCTTATAAAAAGTTTTATAGAACATTTACATAATAAAAATAAATAAAGAAAATGAACTATTCATATGATTGTAACTTATCTCTATGAATGTCCACTAATAAACAATTATTCCATCCAATTAACTTGGTATAATTGTTCTTAATGTACAAAAATAAGGATTTTTATTTATTTTTAAATTCAAAAATAATTTTAAACATACTTTATAAAAATATGTGCATGGTGATTCAAACTTGGGTTGTCTATATGAAATACCATGCAGATTACCATTGTGGCAACTTAGTTATTCATTTACTCTTTGTAATCAAATTTACTTAAATTTAATGTCTTAAATTATTGGGCTTTTAAATAACTTATGACTTGTACTTTCATAACCTTAAATGGACCGAGCTTTCATATCTCATTTCTTAAATAGACTACATCAACCAATTTAAGAATATAAAATTCGGGACCTTACATCCCTCACATCTTAACAAAATTTCGTTTTCGAAATTACCTTTAATTAAACAAGAAGTGTCGGATACCTGGTTTTAATTTTTGCTTCTATTTCCCAAGTGACTTCTTCTATCCCATGATGTCGCCACTGAACCTTAACTAATGGGATTTCTCCGGTCCTTAATTTCTGTACCTTTCTATCAAAAATAGCAATTGGAACTTCTTCGTATGATAAGTCTTTCTAAACATCTAATATTTGATAATTCACCACATGACTTGGATTGTGTACATATTTTCTTATCATAGACCAGTGAAACACATCATGTACGATTGAAAGTTCGGATGTTAGAGCTAACCGATACGCTACGATACCAACATTCTCAAGAATTTCAAAAGGTCCTATATAACGCGGTCTCAGCTTGCATTTTTTACCAAACCTTAGTACACCCTCAAAGGTGCCCCTTTCAAGAAGACATTTTCACCGACTTGAAATTCCAAGTCTTTTCTTCTAGTATCTGCATAGCTCATTTGTCTATCTTGCGCTGCCTTTATCCTAGTATGGATCTTATCGATGGCTTCAACTATCCTTTCAATGATCTCGAGTCCCAAAACTCTCTTTTCTACAACTTCATCCTAATGAACATGTGTTCTGCATCTTCTACCATAAAGAGCTTCATACGGTGCCATTCCAAGAGTTGCCTGAAAACTGTTATTATATGCAAATTCCACCAAAGGTAGATATGATTCCCATTGCCTCCCAAATCCAGAACACAAGCTCTTAGCATGTCTTCCAAAGTTTGAATAGTCCTTTCAGATTGACCATCAGATTGAGGATGATATGCCGTACCAAAGTTCAATGTTTTTCCCATAGCACCTTGTAAGCTCTTCCAAAACTTAGATGTAAATATCGGATCTCTATCAAACACAATAGAGACGGGGATAACATGCAATCTTACAATTTCTCTAATGTACCACTAAGCCAGTTGAGCTAGGCTAAATATCATTTTTACAAGAAGAAAATGAGCTGACTTTTTAGACGATTCACTATTACCCATATAGCATTATGTCCTCTTGCTAACTTCAGAAATCCTACCATAAAATCCATTACGATATTCTCCCACTTCCATTTCGGTATGTTCAATGGATTTAACAACCGTGCTAGTCTTTGGTATTTTGCTTTAACTTGTTGACACACTATACATTTTTGCCACAAAATAGGCCATACTTCTTTTCATATTCCTTCACCAAAATGTATCTCGAAGATCTTGATACATTTTCATACCACTAGCATATGCGGTGTACGGGGTGAAATGAGTCTCTTCCAATATCTCTTTCCTTAAAACTTCATCCTTAGGCACATAAATTCTTCCTTTAAACATCAATGCCCAATCCGAATCTATTCCAAAACTCTTTCTCCTATTAGTACCAATGTCTTTCTCGATCTTCTGCAAGAATGGATATTTACCCTATGCTTCTATGATCCGATCTCTAAAAGTACGATGAACCACCAAAGTTGCTAAACGAGCAGTAACTTGCTCTGGTGTAGAAACCACTTCGATTAGTAAATTTTCTAAGTCTTTGATCAACTCCATCTGAATAGTAGGTAATGATGATAACTGTCCCAACGATTTTCTACTTAGCGTATCGGCAACAACATTAGCCTTACCTGGATGGTAATGAATAGTGAATCATAATCCTTTACTAGCTCCAACTATCGTCTCTGTCTCATATTCCATTCCTTCTGTGTGAAGAAATATTTGAGACTCTTGTGATCCATGTAAATGTAGTACTTTTCTCCATATAAATAATGGCGTCATATTTTTAAAGCATGAACTACCGTCGCAAGTTCTAGATCATGCATTGGGTAATTCTGCTCATGTTGCTTCAATTTCCTTGACGCATAAGCAATCACTTTTCCATGCTGCATCAATACACATCCCAACCCTTGTTTGGATGTATCACTAAATATAACAAATCCTTTTGAACTTTCGGGTATTGTTAACACGGGTGTTGTAATCAATCATTGCTTTAGCTCTGAAACCTTTGCTTACACTTATCTATCTATTGAAACTTTATTCATTTTCTTGTCAATTGTGCCATTGGTCCATCTATTTTGGAGAATCCTTCTATAAATCTCTGATAGTACCTAGCTAATCCTAGAAAACTTCGAACTTCACTAGCGTTATTCGGTGTATTCCAATTAGTTACTGCATCCACTTTTATTGGATCTGCTTCAATTCCTTGTGCAGTAACTACATGAACGAGAAATCCAACTCGCTCAAGCCAAAATTCACACTTTTTAAATTTGGTATTTAATTTTACCTTACGCAATATTTCTAACGTTATTCTAAGATGTTCCTTATGTTGATATTTACTCTTGGAGTATATCAATATATTATCAATGAAGACTATGACAAATTGATCCAAATATTGATGAAATACAAGATTCAATAAATCCATGAATACTGCTCGAGCATTTGTCAACCAAAATGGTATAACTATGAACTCGTAATGTCCATAACAAGTTCTGAAGGCCGTCTTAGGTATATCACTCACCTTAACCTTCAATTGATGATGTCCAGATCGTAAGTCAATCTTGGAAAATACATTAGCCCCTTTTAGTTGATCAAACAAATTCTCGATTCTCGGGAGATGATACTTATTCTTGATGGTCAAATGGTTCAACTACCGATGTCGATACAGATCCACATACCTCCATCTTTCTTTTTTACGAATAACATTGGTACGTCCCATGGTGATACACTTGGTCTAATAAAGGCAATGTCTAACAACTATTGTAACTGGATTTTCAACTCTTAAATTTCATTTGGATGCATTCTGTATGGAGCTTTAGATATTGGTACCACTCCGGAAACTAGATCTATTGTGAACTCCACTTGTCTTTTTGGTTGAGTACCAGGTAGATCCTCTGGAAACACATCTATAATTTTTTGTAACACTAGTATGTCCTCAATCTTTCTCGTAGCCTATTTTTCTCCTTTGATGTTAACTAGAAACCCTTGATATGTTTCTTTTCTCAACATTTTCTTGGCTTGCAAGGCCGATACCAGTTGAAGATGGCGTTTGGTCTTCGTTTTAGGAAAAGAAAATTGTTATTCTCCTGGTTTCTAAAGAGATACTTCCCTTTCTCTACAAAAGATGGTTGCATAATTACATCCCAACCAATCTATACCAAAATCACATCAAAATCTTTCATCTCTATCAAATACAAATAGCTTATAATGCTTTTCCCTTAATTTCAAGATTCACCGACCTAGCCAACTGATCAATTCAATGTTCAGCCTTAAGGGATGCTAACTTCTAGTCTACCCTTTGACTTATCACAAGTAATACTGGATTTAGCAATGAAAGATGTTGATACAAAAGAATGAGCAGCTCCCGAATCAAATAGTACATTAGAAGGTGTATCAGATATCAGTAAAATACCTGCTATTACGTTTGAATTCTTCTCTGCATCCCTCCTAGTCAGTGTAAAAACTCTTGCTTTTCCCTTTTTGTTATGATCACTATTATCATCCTTCTTCTGAGTAAATATGGGACAATCCTTAGCAATATGTCCTAGTTTACCACACTGAAAATAGGCTTTCTTCCCATACAAACATTCACCACGATAAGGTTTACCACACTTAGGACACGGCGATACTGCAGCTACAATGGCCTTACTGGCACTAGATCCGATATTACATTTCTTATTCTGCCATTTGCCATTTCCTTTGTCTTGACCACTCCATTTGCTCTTTCCAAATTGCCCTTTATCCTATTAGTTGTACAATTGGTTGTGTTGCTCTGCTTTAACTTTTTGATACCAAATAGCGTGAGCTCATTCCAACGTCTAATGGTATGATGTAAAACAACATGACATAAGAATTATCGAATCTCACCAATGACTTGCACCGCTTGATTTTGATTCAATCTGCCAAGATCTTGAACCGCTTGCAGAAGGTCCCTTCAAGTTGTTCTGGTTTGCTCGAGATATTTTCCTTGAAATAAGAAATAATATCTTTTATTAAATTTGTATACCAATACCAGCATACTTAGGATGAACCATTCATCATGTAGGGAAGCATGGGCACCTCGGATATGAGGATCGGATCCCAAAAGCGATTACATCATTGGTTCTCCGAGACGTACAACACAAGCCTCCCATGATGAAACTAAACGTCATGGGAGGAAAAATAATATTAAAGCTTAACGTGCTTGAAAGAGTTTTAAACCCATAAAAAATTCTTATAAAAAGTTTTATAAAAAGTATACATAATAAAAAAATAAAGAAAATGAACTAATCATATGATTGTAACTTATCTCTATGAATGCCCACTAATAAAACAATTATTACATTCAATTAACTTGGTATAATTGTTCTTGATGTACAAAAATAAGGAGTTTTTTTCATTCACAAATAATTTTATATACTTTATAAAAACATGTACATGGTGATTTGAATTTGGGTTGTCTATATGAAATACCATGCAGATTACCATTGTGGCAACCTAGTTATTCATNTTGCGGGTTTTGCGCGAACAATTGATATCATTTGTAACCACGGTATTCCTCCACCATAAGTGAGAACATTTCAAAAAAATATCTTAGGTACCGCCCTCCTTCCACCAAAAAAAAAAAACTTACTTAAGAATATAAAATTCGGGACCTTACAGCAAGGGTATTATTGGCCTACTTTGAAAAAAACTGTACGAAAGTGTGATAAATGTCAACACTTTTCTCCTATCCAGAGACAACCCTCCCATGAGTTGACAGTGGTATCCAGCCCATGGTCATTTGCTAAATGGAAGATTGACCTTATAGGCCCCTTACCCAAGTGAAGAGGTAGTGCGAGCTTTGCTATAGTCTCTATTGATTACTTCACAAAATAGGTTGAAGCCAAACTTTTGGCCAAGATCACAGAAGTCAACACTTCCAAATTCTTGTGGGAAAATATAATATGCTGGTTAGGAATTCTTCATTCAATTATGTCGAATAACGGGCGCTAGTTTGATAAAAAAAGGTTAGAGACATGTATGAGGAACTTGGGATCAAGAAACATTTTTCAACACCTTACCATCCTCATGCAAATGGACAAGCAGAGGCTGTAAGCAAAACCATTAAGTATACTTTAAAAGAAAGCTTGATGCCTCCAAGGGAGCATGTGTCGATTAACCACCACAAGTATTGTGGGCAATCCGGACTACAAGTAAAATCCCAACTAGAAAAATCCCGTTCTTGATGGCTTACGGCGCAGAAACAATAAGCCCAGTTATCGGTTGCAATTCAATGAAATATCCAACGACGGGTTGAGAAGATGTGAGCTTGATTTCTTCAATGAAAGAAGTGATGAATCCTAAGTGAAACTAGCTTCATATCAAAGGAAGATGACCCGTTACTACAATGAGACAGTTAAGAAAAGATTCTTCCGAATAAACAACCTCATGCTTCGGAGAGTTTTCCTGTCCTCCAAGGAACGAGGGGTAGGCACGTTACGTCCAAATTGGGAAGTACCTTATCGCATAAAAAAAAGAGCTACGACTTGGAACTTATCGGTTAGAAGACTTGGATGGAAAAATGCAGCCTCGACCATGGAACATAGAACATCTTAAAATATCTAATAATGAATGAGTTTTACTGATGGAGAAACTTTTCGAGAACTTGTAAATATTTTCAAATGATCCAATAAAAGTATGTTTCGTCTAATACATTTGAGGCATATGGCTCCCATGACGAAACTGAACGTCATGGGATAAACCCCTACATGGATGAACCATCCATCATCTAGGGAAGCGTGGGCACCCAGAGGCGAGGATTGTATCTCAAAAGAGATTACCTCATGGTTCTGCAAGGCGTACATCATAGGCCTACCATGACGAAGTTGAATATCATGGAAGAAGCCCTTACTTGAATGAATCATCCACAATGTAGGGAAGCACATGCACTTTGAAGATGTGAATCAGATCCTAAAAAAGATTACCTCATTGGTTCTTCGAGGCGTACAACACAAACCTCCCATGACGAAGTTAAACATCATGGAAGAAGTCCATACATGAATGAACAATCTATCATTGCGTGGGCACCTTAGATACGGGGACCAGATCCCAAAAAGGATTACATCATTGGTTTTCGAGGCAACACAAGCCTCCCATGATGAAACTAAACGTAATGTGAAGAAAAATAATATTAAAGCTTACGTGTTTGAAGATTATTCATGTTTCAAAAGTTATATTTGTTTTTAGGTCATACACCTCATGGAGGTCCCAACATTTGCAAGTTATAATTGTTTTTAGGTCATACACATCATGGAGGTCCCAACACTTGCAAGTTATATTTATTTTTAGGTCTTGCACCTCATGGAGGTTCCAACACTTGCAAGTTATATTTGTTCTTAAGTCATGCAACTCATTTCAAGTTTTATTGTTTAAATTATTACTGAACTCCTAGCTCAAAAATAAGAAGATGGAGAAATATGTACTTTATTAATCAGGAAACTTATACAATAGGGTGCCTCAACCATTACAAAAAAAAATCCTATAATGTTAGTGGTGGCAGGGAGTTTGATGCCTCTATAGTAGGAACTTCCACAGTTAGAGCCTCTTGACCTAAGTCCTCGTCTTAAAGAGCACCATCTTGGTCTTCTATTTTGGCCTCCACCACATCATTAGCTAGGGTCTAAGACACCTCCTCCAAAAACTTCGCTTTCAGTTTAGAAGCGTTAAGTTCTCCTACCCTTTCCACTACTTTAACAAAGGCAAATCTCCTCCAATAGGCGCTAAAGCCTTGATATTCTTTCGTTAGATGGAAGTTAGCAATATAGTCCTTAACTGTCTCTTCAACTGCTTTTTAAGCATCAATCTTGGCCTGCTCAACCTCCTTCGCATGATGCCTAATTTGGGTCTCCAGAAACCCACGACGTCCTTGAGCCAAACATTTTCCAAGTTGTCCTTCTACAGAGCTTCGGCTGTTAGCTTCTGGTGACTGTTCGAAGTTTCAACCTTCTTCGTCATAAAATCCACATCGCATTGGGATTCATGAACCTTCTTTTTGAGAACTTCAATCTCTACTAAGGCATAATCCAACTTGTCTCCCTCTTCAGCTCACTTGGCCCTCAGCTCTTTCGCCTCAGCCTTCATCTTTCTCATTTTCTCCTCTGCCGAGGCGAATATCTTAATCGACTCCCGATCTCGAGTCTGAATGTCCTTCAGACCCTCCGGCACTCTAACGCAACCCAAAGGCCCCAGCACTTTAGCTCACTAAAGGGACCTTAAGATCAACCGTAACACAGGTAAAGACGTAATTTTGCCACCTTTTGGTCCAAAATTTATAGAAATTGGTAGTAGAACTCTGGGCTTTAGTTGGCAGTATCTCCATCACTACTGAGGCAATCTCCTCATCTTGCCCAGTCAGGAACCTTCCGGACTTTCCATGGGTCCTTGACACTGGTGCTTTTTTTACAACTTTGAAGGTTTGCTCAACCTCCTTCACAACCTATTCACTAGCCCTTTAAGCTTGAAGGATTTAGCAATGTCGAACGAGGCCCACTTCATCTTCAGACGAAGAGGTAGGGTCTGCTTAGCGGTTGGGGCAATAGTGGAGCCGAACTTGCTAGAATAGGGGTCGGAGCTATGCATTAATTTTCTTTTCTTCTTAGGCTATTTTATCTTTCCCTTGCCCTTATCAGCTTTCTAGGCCCCTTTGTCCTCGCTTTTCTCAATGTACTCCATGCTGAGGCATTTTAGCTTCCCTCTGACATGCTTCATACCTCCAGAAGAGGGCTTCAAAGCTTTAGAATTAACTGTGGACGTGGCTTTTAATATCAAAGCCATGTTAGGGGTCAGGTACTTCTTCCTCCCAAAGTCATCTCCAATAAGTAGAGAATATGTTAAAACTTAAAGTATTTTGTATCAAACAGAGGGCCTCAGAATTTACCTTTAGAGGCCATTAATCAAAAGTCCAAAACGAACTTGCTTGGTCGATTAGGTGGTCGAATTGGCATGATCTTTGTGGACATCTGTAAATGTCTTCGATGACGTCTTTCTCTACCTGGGAAAGTTCAAAGCAAGCATTTGCCCTTAACCCAGAATCACGACTCTTTCTAGCCTTTTATTTAGGACAACAGACCCATCACAAAAGGGGCATGGGCCTCTCAAGGAGTCATTTGGATTCTCCCTTCCCAAGTACCCGAGATTGAAAAAGTGTTTGGAAGACATGAAGGGGCATGTCCTCGCCAAGCGAGGTCTCCTTCTGAAGGAAATATGTCCATACCAATTAGCTCCACCCATTTGGTAATAATTGGGTGGGAGCTAACATATAGGACTTCAACACTGTCCTAAAACGTGGGTGCAGAGGTAGACGTACACCCACACTAAACAGGAACTCACTAATTGCCACACATTTCGGCCTCGGATAGCAGTACGTTCATGGGCTTCGGGCACTAAAAGTTCTATGGAATCTAGAATTCTATATTTTCCCTAATTTCAGCCAACTTTGTGGAGGTCATTGTAGAAGGAATTCTTGCAGCCCCCACACCGCCTCAGAATCAATGGGGCTTTCACTTATTGCCCCAATAACCCCTATCCGACCCCCAAGACAATGCATGTTCCCCAAATTTGGCAATGGTGACCCTCTCACCGCTAGCACTCGATCAGGAAGCTATTGAAATTACCTAAATAAAAGGAAACTCTATAAATGCGAAGTCTCTGTAAAACAGAAATGACAGGAAAAGTTTTTCAATTGCTGTAGAAATTTGGAAACTTATGCAAAGATAAAAAAACTAATACAAGGAGCATGATTTTGGCGTTTATAGGGGGAAAGGACAAAGCTCAACCATTGGATCTATTCATCTCAAGCATCCATTTTTAACTTCATCCGAGGCATTGAATTCAAATAGTTTTTTGTTATTAACGCCTCAGATTGATGTGTATCTCTCACGCAAGAGCCTCGACACGTCGATCAAAAATTGAATCAGCATGGCCTTCATCGCACATTCAATATGCAACAATTGTACGTGTATTGGGAGTCGAAACACCTCAGTTGTCTTTTCTTGGTAACCACCAAAAAATAAAATCATGGGCACAATTCTCAAAAGTATATTTTACTGACAACAAAACAAAAGTTTTAGAAGTTCGGCACTTCCATGCTTCGGCTCAAAAGGGAAATTTTAGCTACTTTCAAAACAAGAGTTTCAACAATTTAGCCATTCCCAAGGTATAGAGTTTTAGCAATACGTAAGAATAAGACGCGATAATCAGGTTTAACCTTGAACTCCAATTATGATATCAATATCTACACTTGGACTTGGAGGACTATTGTGTTGGTCAAAAACCTAATCATGACACGAAACATGCTTGAAAGAAATTTTGCTCAATATAGAAATCCATGCATGACATAAATAACCATACATGGATTTGAGAGATTAGTGTTATGCTTCACTATCTAGGCTCCCACGTTGAAGTCGACCCACCGAAGTATGTTCTGTCGAAGCTATGTGACATTCCACGTGGAGTACCTAGTCAAACAATGCCGGCCCAATGAAACCCACTCATACCGAAGCAACTTACGAAGCTGACTCCTTACAAAGCCCTTATGCTAAAGACAAATATGAGGTCCAAACGAAGCTTCTTTGTCGAAATGGTAAGGTTCAGTGAAGTAGAATCCGAATCTCAACTAAGGCTAGTGATGATCCACGTTTTAAGTTCTTAAATATATGAAATCCTTTTAGAATAATTGATTGAATTGTTGTAATTAGTAGAAAGTTCAATCTTGTCGGCGTAGACTATAGGTGGCCACCTCCTTTTTGGGACATTTAATTGTGCTACAGGCTAGTGGAGTCAAAATTGATACCTATGATGTGATGCTTCGGTAAAGAAAATGTAACCACATATCCTCCCATCCGATGGTTACTATTTCACATGTAACAATATAAATATCCCCCATTTGTGTCATTTGGGGGTAATACAAACATATTGACTATAAGTCATTATTCTCTTTCTTTCTGATTAATTTTGGATGTTTAGTGTTTGAGTTGTGACTTAAATTTTGAGTTTGGATCTAAGTTGGTAATTCATTATCGTCTAATTTATCTCATGCATTTCGTAGGATCCAACATTTTTGTCTCGTATTATAAAACTTTTTTCATGTCCAAATCCTATTATATAGTTGATTGACAATTGTTTCACATGTGTTGGAATTAGTTTGAGAGAACGCGAGTGGATCCAGTATCTTCTGTCCACGTCTATGGTGGGAAAAACAAGATCAACAACTTTAATAGATACATTATGTATATTTAACGTAATTAGAAAAAATTAGTTCCAAAAGATTGTAGACACAAACTATAATGTGAAATAAGAGGAAGTTAAATAGACGATACTAAAATGGAATATTTTTTTTTTTGGTGGAAGGAGGGCGGTACCTCAGATATTTTATTGAAATGTTCTCACTTGTGGTGGAGGAATACCGTGGTTACAAATGATATCAATTGTTCGCGCAAAACCCGCAAGCGTACGGGATCGTTGTACAAGTAATAAAATTTGTAGTTAAGAGTATCATTCCCACGAGGAATAAGGTAATATGTAGTTCAATAGCTACTA
>CAIGRF010091671.1:9998-24026 GCA_903798235.1 Fraxinus ornus
TTGTAAGCTCTAAACTTTTCTGGTCTAATACAGGAGACAAAACGGCTTGCACAACAAAATTTAATCCATCTACCCTAATTGGTGTATATAAAACAATTTCAAAAGGTGTTGTGGTAATGGAAAATAATGCACCTTATAAGATCGCTGGTATTGGAAGAGTCAGAATGAAGATGTTTGATGGAACTATTGGGACAATTGATGAGATGAGGCATGTTCCAGGTTTGAAGTGAAATTTTATCTACTTGAATACTTTTGATTTAAAAGGATATAAGTACACTAGTGAATGTAGGGTCCTGAAGGCAGTAAAGGTGTCCGTGTTGTGATAAAGGGACAGAGATGGTCTCGGTTATAAGTCTTGCACGATTTTTCAGAATCTTTGGATATCAATCAGCAAAAGTTAGGCACTTAAGTGGAGTTTGAGTTTGGTACAATATCGTTGGAGTTTGGTTTATGGTCTACATTAAAAAATATATCTCAGTCTAGTTCAAAAGTCATTGGTAATGTCGCTTTGCCACCATCACCAGCGCTGCTACAATATTCAATTGTTAAAGATAAACATAGGAGATATTAGGCCTCCACAAAGGTATGAGGAAGTTGATTTAGTTGATTATGGCTTAAATGTGGTCGAAGGTATTAAGTCTAGCAAAGAACCTTAATAGTTGTGTTGATTCTGTTATAGGGTATGTTATTGCTCTATTTGGTAATTATTGTTGAGTTATTTGAGATTTTGTTGCTTGTGGTGATAATTCGACCAATTTTGACACCCAAGGTAATCATGCTGAGTAGTGTTTGGATTTAGTTGATATTCAATTATTATGTTTGTCCTAGTTGAGATTTGTGGAGGATGTGGAGAATTTTGAAAAGTTTTTGTTGAAGAGTCAAGTTCTATTCTTTGCAATTAAATTTGTGTCAAGGTGAAAATTTATTGAATTGTGACTCACATTTCGTTTCGATTGAAGAAGGCTTTGAATGAGTCAAAATATAGATTTAGGATTTTTGTGGTAGAGACTGGGCATCCGATCCGGGCTCTAGGGCGCCAATTGGGTGTGAAAATCGGATTTGAAATAGAGATTTAACGCCTGAGTGCCAAATGGAGCACTATTATGCTACTTGCTGTCCGCGAAGTTTGGCACTCAAGTGTTAGTGTTATTCGACCCAAGCCTGTTTCGCAATTTGACGAGTACTTTATATATAGTCGACTCTTCATTGTGATTTAGAACAAGTTAAAAACACATCTTGTATTCTTTCATCTTATATTAAATTTTCTTCCTCTACCTGTAGTGGTTTTTCATGTAAATCTTGGTGTTCTTGATTATTATTTTCATTTTGCCATATTCCTTTCGTTTATTGAATCTTACAAGCGATATTAAAGCAAACTGGTTTTACCTTGTGATTACGCCCAAAGAATGACACGGTAGTTGTAGCACGGCTTTAGGATATCGATTCCACATGGAGAGAGTTAAAAATACTTAATGGATTTGAAAGGTTAATGTTCTTTTGAATGTGTGAAAAGAATTTATTTGTCTGAATGAAAATAAAATCAAGGTTTGAAATAGTGAAGCGATAGAATTCCTTCAATTAGATTGGGTCATTCAATATTAATGATATATTCTTATAACTCAATTAGATATGCTCAATCTAGTTTATCTAATCGGAAGAGATGTCATTAAAATCAGTTTAATTCAATTATAATTCTAAAGATTAACTCTCCCGCCATAGCATTCATACTTTTATTTACTAGAATAAAATTAAAAAACAATCATATACTTGAAGCATAAAGCAGTAATGAATCACACCAGTAAAAATAGATAATTGGGATTAAAAATTAAACTAGTATTTCAATCATTCAATGGAGAAAGCTGTGACTGAATTTATAAAGAATTTAATAAAAGTTTAGCCAATCTCAAAATACTTTTATGAAAAGAAGATCTAAACTATAGAATTGTTTAAAATGAAAATCTAAATCTATAATCAAAGAATGTTGAAATCACCGAATCCAATTGAGTTTTGTCCTAACTTCACCTAGATGTTTAGTTCTCCATGAAATTGTTGGTTGATGCGATCCAATGTAGCAATGCAACTAATACAAGCCCGAGAAAAGATCTGTTGATTATCGAAGGAGGTCCAATGACTAAGGTGAGAGCCAAGCGGGTCAAAGAAGTGATTGGGCTACTTGCTCAAGGCATGGTGGACGAAACATTGACCACGACGAGCAAAGAGACAAGTTTCATGTTGGGTATAGAAGGAAAAACCAAATGTATCAACATGATTCAAGTAACGGACGAGGGGGTGGCAGAGTTCAACTATGCGACCGCATAGTTGAACCAGGCATGCGGTCGCATGCCTTGCATCCATGAGTAACAGAGGCCAAGTTGAAGCTACTATGTGACCACATTGAATATAACTATGCGGCCGCATAGTTAAATCTGTAGGTGTAATCATTTCCACTTCAATAAGTTCAAAGTATTTATTGTGTAATTCATTACAGTTCCCAGCTGTTACTTCTAATTTTTTTTATGTAATATATATATATCCTTTTCTTTGCAGAAAGTATCATCAACGAACGTAGTGACCGATCGAAGAAAAAGTACAATCATCGTACTGTTTCACTTCCTTTCTCGTACATATTGGAGGAAATGGCAGAGGTAGTGAACTTATGTGTTATCAACATGTACTTAATCAATTAATTTTGCTAAGAATTTGAATATAATGTTTGAAACATGCTTTTTTTACTTTTAGGATGGTTCGAAGTTTCCCGAAGTCGACACCTTTGAGTGCACTTATGTAGGGAAGAACAAGTGTTGGATTTATAATGCAACAAGTGTTGAATGCTTTTCATGTGACTATTTTGGAAATGGACACTGCCATGGTCAAAATGTTTTTGGGGATCGATTATATCTTTTGGATTGTGCTATATCTCGCGTACAATTGTGTTATATCTTTCGCAGAATTTGATTTTACGAACTATTTTATATCTCTTTTGGATTATGTTGGTAGGATGAGATGCTTGTCAAAGAGTATGAATATCTAGTAGAGAGGGGAAAATGAGCAGCATCTTCTCGAAGACACCCCTTTTGGAGGAGATACCTGTAGGTGATTCTAAGGCTAGAATTAATATCATGATGTTCGTTCTAGGTAAGATGCCTGGACATCAAATTTGTAGGTTGGGAGATGGTCGCATTCGAGACATTTGGACATTTTTTTCCAATGAAAGCAATTTTGAGGAGTTAGAAGCAAAACATACTATTCAAAAGGTAGTCGATGCAGTTCGAGTGAAGATAGAGTAAAGAATACAAAACAAGGTGAAAGTTGTTGAGCAACAATTCAATTTTTCATTGCGGTATTGGTATCATTCTATAAACAAGTTATGTGGTAAAGTTCGTGGCTTCGTTGTACCTAAACCCTAAACCCTTGTCAATAGAAAATAATGCTAATGAGGAAGATGATGCTATTGAGGACGAAGAGAATAACTTTGTCGAGGATTAGCTGCATATCTAATTCATGAGGATTAAGAGTTATGTTTTTTAGTTGCATAATAATTGATATAGAGCATGTTTGCTATACTATTTTTAAGTTTAGATGTAACCATACTTAGCGAATGATTTTTATTTGTGATTTGACAAAATATTTTGGATTCGATATTACATTGATTAACACGTCTTAATTAATTTATTGTCTTTTTGTATCTTTATATTATTTTGAATAAGGTTAAAAAATTACTAAAATATAAATAATAAGTAAAATATAAAAAAATAATTTAATTTCTCAGTACGAATTCTTTCATAAAAGCCCACAAACATGTTTTCCTTATGAAAAATCTTTGGGGAAATTACATAGAACCAATAATTTTAAGTTTCAACTTCAAAAGTCAGATTAAAAGTTTTGTTATACAAAAGTCAAATGGTAATTTCTAGAAAATTAAATTAATCTAAATACCCCCACCCCTACGACCTTCCACCCTACCAAAATTTTCAAACCCTAATCATTTTTCACTTTTCCTTCTCTATATTTACATTCTCTTTACCACACACCACCACTGGAGCACCGTTGGCGCTAGGATCACGAAGCCTCTGATCGTTCAACATCTCCGATCTGCTTTCATCTAAGGGAAAAGAAAGCGTCAACCCTCAGCAACACACATCGTCGCAAGAGATGGTGATGTCGCAGTTCGAACCTCGCCTTTGTTCGTGAGAGGTGGTGCTATCACTATTTGTACCTCACCACTATTCGAGTGGCGTACGTCAACGTCGAGTTGTCGTCTAGTAGTGCTCAGAGCTACCTCCAACCTCGAGATGGAAATGATTTGTCTATCGTTGTTTTTGGTTTGCCTATTGTTTCTGTTTTTGGCTTTGGTGTTGGTGTTGGTGGTGATAGTGGTGGTGTTTGCGATGACGATGGTAAAGGTGTGGTGGATCAGCGGTTGGGGTGGTTTTTATTGGATCTGGTTGTGATAGTGGTGATTTTGTAATTGAAAATAGTGATTTGTGATAGAGGCGGGGTAGTGATTCAGTGGTGGCGGCGACAGCAGGTTTGGGGATTTTTGGTGGGTGTGGTAGTTGGGGTGTGATGGAGGTGGTGGTTTTGGTTGTTGGGTGTGATTTTTTGTACATGACGTTGATGGTAAGATGGTGGTGGCGATGCGGGTGGCTATGACGGTGACAGTAATGGTGCGGTGGTGTTGGTGTTGGTGTTAGCGTTGACACCGGTGGTGGTTTTGTAGTTGAAAATGGTGGTTTGTTGGTGGTGGGAGTGGTGATGGTGCTTTTGAAGTTGAAAATAGTAGTTAGTTGGAGGTAGTGCCGACGGTAGCACAACGACGATGATGTTGCTGGGAGGTAGTGGTGGAGGTGATGGCTACAGTACCACTAGAGACAATGGTGAGGTGGTGGTCACAAATTATTTAGTTGACTGTGACCAATAAATAGATAAATTGTGACTAATTAATAATATGTAATCTAAAAATTTGTTAATTTTTGGACGTATAATAAATTGTGATTTATAAAATTTGTGATTGATAAATAAATTGTGACTTATAATTTTTTTGATTTGTGAGCGATAAACAAAATGGGATCGATGAAATTTTTGATATGTGACCGTCAAATAATTTATGACCTGTAAAAAATTTTATTCATGATCGTAAAATAATTTGTGACCAATTAATTTGATAATTGTGGCCAAATTGTATAAAATTTTGACCTTAATATATTTAATTTATAAAATATATTTTTACTTAATTATTTCATAAATAAATTCAAATAATATCTAATTTTTTAAATTTTAAACTTTATATCTTAGTTTTGAAATGAGTGATACCTAATCTCTTACATTCGAGATTTTCTCAAAATCTTTTGTAGAGAAAAATAGGGCTTAGCCCACAAAAATAATTTGTACCATGTTGCCACAAATTTTTAATTGTAAGGAAGATTGTGTATATCTTAATTCACAAATATATTTTCTATGCAAAAACTTATTTGTAGGGAAAAACACGATTTAGCCTACACTATAATTTGTAGGGAAAGCAAAATCATTTCATGGGCAAAATTAACTTTAGCAGATTAATGATTTTGTCGGGAGAAAACTTACACTGTGCATTGTATTTGTTTCCAAATGGTTCGTAGGGAAAACTTTTAGCCCACAAATTTAAAAAATTTATCGTCTTGTACCTATCCCCTCGATGTTTGCATCACCAATGTCCCTACAAAACTTTTTTGTGTGCAAAGGTTTTTTTCCCACTAATAAGATCATTTTCTTATAAATAAATTTTGTAGGTAAAACATAAAATCCTTGTAGTGAGAATAACTATAAATGAAATAAATCAACTAAAGAATAATAAAGGAACGAAGTTATCCTTTTACAATTAAATTTCTTAGTTTTTTGTACCGTCTCCTTGGCAGATTTGCCAAAAATTTGATTTTTTTCCCAAAGAACACGGTAGTTGGAGCATAACTTTGAGGTATCGATTCCACAAGGAAATAATTAAAAATACTTAAATGATTCAAAAGGTGAATGTTCTTTTGAATGTGCGAAAATAATTTATTGGTTTGAATGAAAATAAAATCAATTTCCTCAGTTGGATAGAGTCATTCAACATCAATGTTTATTCTTATAACTCAATTAGAGATGCTCAATCTAGTTTATCTAATCGGAAGAAATATTATTAAAATCAATTTAATTCAATTGTAATTCTAAAGATTAACTTTCCTGTCATAACATTCATACTTTTGTTTACTAGAATAAAATTCAAAAACAATTATATACTTGAAGCATAAAGTAGTAATGAACCACGCCAGTAAAAATAGATAAATGAAAATAAAATTTAAATGAGTATTTCAATCATTTAATAGAGAAAGCGTGACTAAATCCATAAAGAATTTAATAAAAGTTTAGTTAATTTCAAAATACTTTTATGAAAATAAGATCTAAACCATAGAATTGTTTAAAATGAAAATTTAAATCTATGAATCAAATAATGTTGAAATCACCAAATTCAATTGAGTTCCTTCCTAGCTTCACCTACTGGCACCGCGACGCCATTCCAGACAGAGTTCCATTCTTCATTTGAATAAAAACCTGAAATTAAACGCATGAATCATATTAGAAATTATCTTAAAGTAAATAAAACATCACTTCAAGAACATGAATTAATTCCTAAGACTTCTATTTACCTTTTGGCATTTTAGCATAGTAATTTGGTGTTTAAAATATACTTTCACGCACTTATCACCTTGTTTTATAACATATACCATTAAGGTAACGGCATAAGGAGAAAAAGCCAAATGAAGAAAATGACTGGTATGAAGAGCAAACAATAGCTTTTTTGTGCGCGCCAACAGTTGAAATGAGTATTGAAGAGTCTGATGCTAAGAAATTGATTTCAAGATTCCTATGCAAATTGGCAGGTCATTTCCTGTAACTGCTTTTGAGAGTATATCTGGAGAATGTCAAGGAGCCATGATGAATTAAAGGGCTCATGAACATTTATGTTGTTATACTTTTTTTGAACTTTAATTCATTTACCACTGTTGATAGTTATCGATTTCAATTTTAATCGAGTTTTTTATGCTTTTTTGAAATACATTTATTCTAAGTACTCTATCGAACTGATTTAGATTTTAGCATGTACAAGAAGTAACATTAAAGTCGATAACGAGTAAGATTTAGGTTTAGTATATTAATAAATGAGAACACAAGTATCATATTAATTATTTTCGTGTTGGAGAATGTGGTGGATGAGGAGGAATTTTCAACAACAAAAAAAAGTTTTTAACATTACAAGAACAAATAATTTTGGATCTTACGCAACTGGCTCACTTGCTCAAGGGGTGATCGCCTCTTGTCCCTTGGGTTTAGAGGTGGTAATCGAGTCAAGTTGTTCATTGACTCGATTAAAAAAAGCTTGGCTTATGGGCAGCTCGTGCTCGTTTCTGGACGAGCCGAGCACGTTTGGCCTGCAAAAAATAACGAGTAGCTAGTCGAGCCCAAAAGTGACCAAACAGTTACTTTTTTAAAAAAAAAAAAAAGTGACCGTTTGGGTGATTTTAAAGTTTTGTGACCGTTTTTAAAATGGTCACAAAACTTTTAATGTCCCCAACGGTCATTGATTTTTTTTCTTTTTTTCTTCTATAAATACCTCAAACTTCACCATTTTCTCATGACAAATTCAATAATCTCTCTACAATATAATTCTTTCATTATTCTACAATTCTACTATTCTAAGTCATATAATATATTACTAATATACACGCGCGCGCGCACACATTCATTATTACATTTACATAATTCACATATATTTTACACTATACAATAGTATACATCATCCAATTTATACATTTCATCTCTATAATGGATCCTCTTGATTTCGCTTCGCTGAGGGCATGTTCATCTATGACACCACAATCTTATTTTTCCAATCAATTTGACGGTTTGGACGACATCCCCTCCCTGAAGATTTGTCGAGAATGGATGACGATGACGATGCTCATGGCAGTAGTAATTGAATTGATTTGGATGATATCGATGAAGATGTTGGAGATGCCGAATTACAAATTCTCGATGCAAGAGGGAAGTGAAAGGGAAAAAAGATGTAAAGTGTTGGAAACACTTTAAATTGTTTAACAAGGTTCATATCGTCGACGGAGTCCCATAGTGCAAGGAAGTGTGTAAATAGTGTCAAATATGATTGGGATAGTAGAAGGGTATCGATAACCGCCGCTACACCAAATGTACGACCAAATGTTCACGAAAATATTTGTTCATTTTAAATCACCGCAAGTGTACGGTTCGTTAACAAGTAATAAAGTTCCGGATATCGTTCCCACAGAGATTGAATTAATTTGATTCTAGTTACCGAAACCTTAACCGAATCTATAGACTTTTTGAGATGATTATAAAGATTTGTAACCAAAGAAAGATTAAATATGCAATTTAAATAAATTTTACCAACTAACTAAATGCAATTAAAAGTTCGAATGCAATTTGGATTTTTCTTAAGAATAACAAATGAGTACTAGGATCACAAATCCTCATACAATGTTCGCCTTGGAATCTAGTTCTACAATATCGACAACATGCTTAATAGTTTGAAAAATCAATGATCATAACCTATCCAACAATCTCTCTCGAGAATTGCTAGACCTATTCGTGTAAACTACCCGATTATATCTCTATGACGAATGTAATTAACAAGAATGCATGTATTTTTGTGACCACTTAAAGATTTACGCAAAGCATAGAGATATATCTCTATCCCCTATAGGACCTTACGATGACTAAAACATCGTCAAGTCTATTTCCCTTCTCTCGAATGCATGAAATAGACTATCACACTCACACAATCACATGCATAATAATTGTGGCAACAAATAAGTGAATAAAAGTCATTCAAACCTCAAAACATATTTTAATTGTCAATAATTGTAAAACTAAAATCCAAGGTTACATAGCAAAGTTCATCGATCTCCTAACACAAATAGATCTAGCCTAACATGGAGAAGATAAGAAAATACAAATTAAAGTGAAAGAAGACATCACCAAATCATAAATTTCTTGAAAATCTGATAATTCTTCTAGTTCTTCTTGAGATTCTTACCCCAAATCCTCCTTCTTGATGTATTTTAGGTTTCTTTTGTGTTGTAATGTCTCTCCCCTCTTTTTGGACGTCCCTAAGGTTTTAAAATACTTCCCAATATTTGTTTCCATAAGAGTTGGATTCAAACTAGGAAATTAGAATTTTTTTTCCCCCCGAAATGACCTTGGAGCCCTCCAAGTACAAAATGGGGAGGCCTCTAAAAACAAATTTTTTGTTTTTGTTAATGTTTTTTAGGGTCTGGAGACCTCCAAGTAAAAACAATTGGGCAACCTCCCAAGCTTGCCCATACTAAATTTTCGAAACTTTTCTTTTTTCGCCATTTTCTTCATACTTTCTTCTATCTTGGTCCTCATTAAATTCTTTCAATTTTAGTGCTTCAACTCTTACCCAAATGCTTGTTGGTCCCCAAACTTCCATCAATTTGCCTATTTATCCTTATTTCTTTTCCAATTGCTTTGAAACAATTTCAAAACTGAAATAAGATAAAAATAACCTAAGTTAAGTAACATGCAATAATAAAGTGACACAAAAATTTAGTAAAATGACCCCGAATAAGTGCACAAAAATGCACTTATCACCAAACATGGACTTGTTGGTGGAACACAAACATAACTAGCATTTGGTAGTCCTACTACTTGCGGTTCTTCAACACTAAGCACTCAGATATATTCAAAGGAAATAACTTGTGATCGAAAGGTGAAGTTTGTTGCTGATGCCAAGTTGTCACTGAGCATTGTGGATAACAAGCATTTCACAACATTTGTGAAAGAATATCTCTAACCAAAGTACATAGGGATATGCAGACACTCTTTGTAGTGATACTATAGATTATTTCCTTAGAAACAAAATCAATTGATTCTTCATTTACAAAAAAATATAGTGGTGTCATATTGTTTACTTCAGATTTATGGAAATGTATAAATAAAAAAGGTTATATAGCAGCAACTGCTCACTACATAGATCGATTTTGGGTGATGCATAAAAAAACTATTGCATTTAACTTAATTGAATTTCCTCATAATACTAAAAAATATTTTTAACGCTATCATGCAAATTATTAGGGAATATTATTGTGAAAATAAAATTCGTTCTTTTACATTTGATAATGCTAAGTTGCTAACGTTAATAAACCTGTGGGAAATAAACTTTGTAGAGTACTTATTTCAATGATTTTTTACTTCATATTTGTTGTGTGTGTCATATTTTTAATTTAATCATGCAAGATGGTATGAAATATATTAAGCATGAAATGGATATAATTAGGAATGTACTAATATATATCACCAAATAATTTTAAAAATATTTGAGGAACTTTGTGCACAATTTGGCCAAGATAGTAAAAAAATTTATAACTGACGTAGGCTATAGTTGAAACTCAACTTATTTATTATTAAAATCATGTGAAGGATATAAACATTTAATTATTGAATTTTATAACAGTAGGGATGTAAAAAATGGCAACGATTCTATTTTACCAGAATAGGCAACTAGCATATGAAGTTAAAAGATTTTTGACAAGTTTTTATTATTCCACAAATATCTTATTTAGAGGGTATAATACCCCACTAGTTCAAGAGTTCTTAAACTTTTTTTTGTCATTGCAAGGACTTTTCAAAAATACTAAAATGGCCTAACTTTTACCGAAATATTATATTATATTGAATTGAAGTTTAGAAAATATTGGGAAGGCTTGTCAATGTTATTTCCTTTGGCGAGCGTAATGGACCCCGAGTACAATTTAAAAGACACTAAATATGTTATCTTGAAGAAAACAATGCAGAACTACTTGATCTATTCAAAGACATTAGGGATGAAATATATGATCCAAAAGGTTCTTCTTATGGTGTGTCTCCTGCATATAATCTGACATCGGACAGAATACCTATCGAATTAGTTAAATATTTTAAACACCAAATGCTTAGTAGCGTAGAGCCTGTAGAATAAAAGTTGCAATTTCGGGATAAAATTCTACACTTTGAAAAATGAAGGATTTTAATTTAATTAAAGAAGATATGTGTTGTACAAATAAATGGACTCAAGGGACTAAATTGCATTATTTAGAAGAAATGAAGCCTTAGAAAGAATTATTATCTGGAGACGCAGAAAGACCAAAAAAAAAGGAGAAGAATTGCACAGAATTTGGGACAGCAAATATGAAGACGGTGGACACGAGAGAAAAGAATTCCAGATTTTCATGCGTTTAAAATTATCTATCATTGTGCAAAAATTGAAAAATTAGTCACAATTTGTCAGTGTTGTCTTTTCAATTTTATTTGTTTAATTCTGACATTATTCTAGGTCAGATTATTTTTATACTAGGATTACGATGAAACTTATATCATGAACCTTTAATAATTGAATCTGATCTAATTTTGACATTTAAATCACGTTTTTAATTATAGAATGATTGGTATGTATTTAATTTTTTCTACAATTATATGCGCAATAATTATATGTGTTTTGTAGTTTGTTTTACCTTCGAAAAATGGAAAATAAGATAGACATAGTGTTAATCGTCGTAGAGACCGATAGAGTATAGAAATAAACCTCTATATTTTACGTGATCTTTAAGTATTCACAAATCCATTAATGTATTTTATATGTTCGCATTCGTCATAAAAATATAGGGACGTCATATATAAGAATATATTTAATTCTAGTCGAAAGAGATTGTTAAACAAATTAGCAATATTGATCTTCATAACGTTCGGAATTAAAGGGAATTGATATAAGGGAATTCGGGATTCTAATATGCTTTTCATCATCATATTTTTATAAAACTTGCATTTAAGTAACATTGCATCAATTTTAGTTAATTTAGGTGTCGCATCCATAAGTAGAGAATTAAATGACAAATTGATTATAAAAAAAAAAAAACAAATCTCAATTGTTTCAGTTAATGCTAAATTAATTCGAACTTGAACTAGTATAATCTCTTTGAGAACGATACTTTGACTCAAAATTCATTTTACTATTTGTTAATGAACTGTGCACTTACGGTATTTGAAGCGAAAAAATATTTTTACGACATAACTTTGATAAAATTTGTTAAAATGTGTGATTGAAATTATTGCAATAGGCGTTGGGTTTCTTCTTGATGTATGGTGGCATATGCTCTGGAGATTGTGGGTAGTGGATCCATTGCAAGAATTTGACTCCGAATGTTTGAGAATGAATTATTGAGACCCATGAGAAATTGGAAGAGCCGTTCGGTATTGATCGTGTCTTCGGCCTTTTTGCAAGATTCACAGGTGCAGATGTTAGGATCAGTTAGGGAAGTGATTTCATCCCATATCCCTTTAACTGTGTTGTAGTATGTTGTGAGGGACATGTTGTTCTGCTTGAGATTAGCCAAATCACATTGGAGACGGTAGAGACGGGGATGATTGCTTTGGAAAAAATGATTGTCCAAATCAGTCCAAACATTGGAAGGTTTGGTGCAATAGATTAAGCTTTGTCGAAGGTGCCTATCAATGGAATTTAAGAGCCATGAAAGAACCATATCGTTGCAACGATCCCATAGATTGGCAATTTGAGTGTCAGAAGGTCTCTTTAGAGTACCATCAACAAAAATAAGTTTGTTTTTGGCATTGACGGCTATACGCATTGAGCGTTTTTAGGTGGCATAGTTCTCTCTGTTGAGTAGGTTGGGAACTAGCACAGCACCAGGATTATTATTAGGGGCTAAGAAATATGGGGATGTGAGGTCATTGATCAATTTCGAAGCTGTGGAATCAGTCATGGTGATTGTTGGTTTCAACGTTTGCAGAATTTAGAAGAGGCCACAGGAAAGGTAATGCTCTGATACCATAATAAGTTTTGATATGGAGGAATATTGATGATGAAGACAAAAGACATGCTAATTGTATCCACTTAGGATAATTTGTACAAGCATTTTATTATTCGAATATATATAAAAAAAATATTTTTTTGGAACATAGGAGCATTAAGGATGAAGGAAAAAGAAAATACTTGGGAATTAGATGTTGGAAAATGTATAAATTTCTTTTTAGTTTGATATTATTGTGGGACGGTTACAAGAGAAAAACATAAATAATTGGAAAAGATAAATTTCATCATTTCGAGCTCTATTTCAACATTTTTATGTTTTGAGTCAGTTTAAGGGTATTTTTGTCATTTTACAGTATTTTAGTTTTATTTATGTTTGTTTAATATTTTTTTAGTTTATTTGGATTTATTTATAGAATTATAATCTCACTTTGATTAGGAATTATTTTGAGTCCATAAATACGCGTTACTGTTGTCAACATAATTCATTCGATTCTTGATTAATAAAATATTTCAATTTTCCGTTTATTGGTGGATTTAAAATAGTTATCACGTCCATTCGAATGAAATTGGAACAAACATCCGTTCGTGTGTACGAACAAGACATTTGTATTATTATTCATGTTTCCGTCCTACATCAGATATAAGAGTAATGCTATCTATCACAAGTAGTTATGATCACAATTTATCTAGGTAGTTTTCAACCACTAGTGCTGAATAACATTATTATATTTTTATGTGTACTGGACAACCTTGTAGATATCAAGGTTGACACTCCCCTTATGTATAGGAAATCTGACCATTGGTTGAAAAAAGTGTAAAAATCTTAGCATGTTATCAGAATTCACTAAATTTCGTAGGGGCATGTTAAAGGATAAATTTTCACATCTAATAAAGATGAAAACATAAACCAATTTATAAGGGTTTAAGTTACTCCTCTTAGTAATGTTGACCTTTTAAGATAGAATCTCAAATCTTAACAAAATCAATGTATAACAATCTGTCAACTCACATAATGTCAAACTTTATGTACATGTAATCATGGTCCTCTAGCTTTCGTTTCTTGGTAATAATGTCTTTTAGGAATTTGACGTAGCCGACAGTTTGAACAGTGCTTCAGCAAATGAGATATTTATGTGGAGTTTCGTGAA
>CAIGRF010091671.1:28027-40072 GCA_903798235.1 Fraxinus ornus
TGTTTTTCTCTCTAAGAATGCATCCTCCCTAATTCTGGATGAGTTTAGAGTTAAATAGGGTCTCAAGATATTGTTCTATAAGTGGTTGGATCGAATAAGGAAACAAAAAATTCGGTGCCGAAAATGAACCATGTGATCACATGGTTATATTCCATGTGATAGCATGGAACGACCGAATTCCTCCACTGCATTCTTTGTAAATGCCTGGGTGTCACATGGATCACATGGAAGAAACTATTTTTCATTTTGTGTATTTTCGTCCTTAAGTTTTGTTTCATCAAATTTTGGCCTCTTTTTCAACATCTTTTAATTTGTTCCAATGTGTTATTTCAAAGCTCAATTGATCTTTGATATCGTCACATCTTCAATTCATATTCCGGATCATCTTTTGATTATTTGCATCTTAGTCCCGGAACTTTGATTTTCTTCTCTTTCAGTTCTTTTTCGCCCGTTTTCGCACACTTTTCATTCCATCCATCAATGTAGTCGTACAAACGCAACTTATATCGAATTAAGCTATATTTCAACATATCTATCGACAATAGTCCATGTTTTGTGGCATAAATAAGTGCACAAAACACACTTATCATGTAACATGATTAAATTTGTGCATAGAATCTTTTCTTGAAAATTAAATAAACCCTAAACTTTGGGGTATGGAAAAGTTTCCTCCAGTTTTCCACTTTTCAACTAATCCATTTGCGAATTGATTAGGGTACCCAAATAAATTAAAATCATTTAATAATTGCGTTTAATTTCAGGGAAATAGGCAAATAAGAGCAATATATATGGCACCTGGTGCACTTAGCAATTTTCTTATTAATAATTAATTAATAATAAAGTTGTAGAAAATAGTGTATAAGGTAGACGACACGTTGGTGTGCACTTAGCATTTCTTGTATTAATAATTATTTAATAGTAAAGTCGTAGAAAAATAATGTATAAGGTAGACGACACGTTGGTTTACTTTGATCAGAAAAGCATGGAGAATTGGACAAAAATAATTGCAACTTTTAGCAAGAAAAAGGTGCGTACACACACGACACGACACCAACTTTAAAGATTGAAGAAAACAATGAAAAAGGAGTAATGTGAGAGAATATCAATGGGTTTTTAGGGCTGGTAGGTCAAATAGTGTAATTTGGGGACATGAAGTCAAAAGGTTGCTATAAATTCCTGTTTAGCACAAAGATCATACTGTTATTTACATGGAGTATATATTGGTCAAACTACAATACATCCAACAAAAAAAAACTTCATTTATTAATTAGCAATTTTACCCAAGTTTATAATCATTCAAAGAAGATCAATCCCTAAAATTGGCACTCATTTTAGCTAACATTAGCCATGGCAATGTACTTAGTCCAGCTAATTTAGATCACCCAACTCTAGGCTTGGCCTTCCGACCAAAAAGAGAGCTTGAACTTCGTCCATGAGCTCTGCTCATTATGGACTAAGTCAAGCCGTGCCTAAGTCCCTTTTACTTTAATTTAAAAAAATGATTTGATATCAAAAAATGATTTTTAATATAGTTGAACAAAAGATCCAAATTATATATCTGACTTTACCCAAACCTTTCATTTGTGTCAACTACGGTACCAAACATTTCAAAAACTCGCAGTTGGAGTCCAACTTAACAAAAACTGTTAATTTGATGTTAGTTGACCGAATAATTGAACTTGACCATAATTTTGATTAATTTTACAATGTTAAAATTGTAAATTTATATTTTCTATAATAAAACAATTAAAAATAAAATAATTAAAATCAAAAACCAAAAAGACAAAAAAACTACATTTTTTTTGCACTCTCCCCCACATACCCACCCTACCCAAACCCAAACCCCAAACTAGGACCTACACATTTCCCGACCACCACTACCCACCCAACCGATCATCGTCATCCCGACTCTCACATCTATATGTAATAATCAATGAAACACCAAAAGACAGAACCCACCCAATTCCCGACCACCGCTCACTATCACTTGTCTACACCTCTGTCACGTCACATCCATCAGATCTGACCGCCACATTGAAACACTAGATTGAACACAAACCCACTGCCATTTTCACCAAATCTCACCCATCAACCGCCATCCACGATGAAAGAGATTGAAATATCATCGCCACAGCTACAACCACAACAAGTACCCACTAACACCATCATCACAGTGACACAGTCCCACATCAAGAACCCACTAACACTACCACCTACTGAAGAAGAAGAGGAGAATGGCTTGCCGGATTCAGACCCAACAACTTTATTGCAATAAGCTAGTCTAGGTGGAGTTACAATGAACTCACATGCATCATATTCATAACCCAATGCCCAGTGTTTCTTTTATGCTCAATTCATTTACTTGTAGAAATTGAGAGTGATATTTATATTGTGGGTTATGAATTTTTATATATAGAGCAGTAGTGTCGCCGAAGGATGAAATGACACAAGTGGGGATTTTGGGAGTGGAGTGGTGGCATCGACGTGGTGGGTGGTGTGTTTTGATTTTTCTTATTTAATTATTAATATATTATAATTTTGCTTTTTTGTTGAAAAAAATTAATTTTACCATTTAACATTGTAAAATTAGTCAAAATTATGGTCAATGTCAATTTTTCGGTGAACTAACGGTCAAATTAATAGTTTCCTGTTAAATTGGATTTTGATTGCGAGTTTTTGAAATGTTTGGTACCGTAGGTGACACAAATGAAAGTTATGGAACTTAATGAAATGTTTGGTGCCAATGCTACAATTATCCCTTTTGGAAATGTTAATTTTGTAAACATAGAAATGCAATTTTAAAATGAAAAAAGGATAAATAATTATATATTTTTGGTTCATGGCTGGCTATGTCAAGCTCAGGCTTGATTAAAATTGAGCTCCTCCCATGAGTCCGAACTTCGCTAGCTGCTCAGTCCAATGCCATTCATAACATAGTTTGTTGAATGGATTGACAGAAAACCACATAAGTCTATCTACGACTAAACATTACCCCACATGAAATTAAAGAATTATATTCACTTTAAAGGAATTTGTCGCTTATGAACTTTTGAAAAATTGTTTTGAAACTTTCTAATACATACGTAAGTAATCTCTGTCTAGCTAGGTGCAACATTTTATTTAATTGCCTAACTAAATTTGAATTTAGCCCAAGTTGCTAGCAACAATGCACGAGAATTGTTACCTAAGTTAAATTTGAATATAGGGCAAGTAGCTAGCAATGAAGACTTTGGAACCAAATTTTCAAGCAAATAGTTAATGGGAATTGGCAAAATGTCCTTTCGCATAAGATCAAATAACCCTTTTTTCTTATAGCAGCAAATTCATGCCTATCTTATCACATCCCCAAAATTCGAGATGAAGATGGATAAAAGTAGTGCTAAAAATTAATATATTTAGCCCTTGTTTGGTATATATTTTTAAAATTTATTTATTTTTTGAATTCATTTTCAACAACTCAATCTTCTTATAAAATAATTTTGTTCGTTGACTCATAATTTTTCTTATTTTTTAATTTCATATTTTTCAATAATATCATACTCACATAATCTAACTTGTTATTTGAACAACATTTTAATTAGGATTGAAAGTGCAAGTTCCTCAAACGAAATATGAAGGGTATTTTTAAGTAACGCTAGAAGAAGGAAAAAGGCACTTGTATAGGAGAAATTGCCGGGGGGCAGTTACAGGGGCTGATATGGCACAAAATATTAATCAACTGAATATTTGAGATCATTAGGACATACAAATACACACAAACATCAAAAATTTGGTTATGGTATGCTGGTGGAGTGATTATGTAATCTTTATTCTCCACATATATGAATGCAATTCAATGTCCATATATTTACTTGCATTACATACACATATATAAAGGGTTGGGGATGGGGGTGGGGTGGGTCGTGGTCATTTCTGGCATCAAACCCCAGTTGTAAGCACCAGGGTCATATCACTTTATGTGTTTGTCCTTCCTCATACACTTTCTTTCCTTTCCCATCCTTTATTCATCATCCCCACTCTCCCATTCTCACGCAAAATATACCCATTGCTCTTCCTCTCTTTTACCCTGTAAAAACCTTATTTAAAGTAATGGAATTAGAAGAAGAGGAAGAGGAAGTTCTGTCTTTTGAGGGGAATGTTGCGTGGATCGATGTCATTAACAAGATCAGCCATTAAAAGGGTTTTCTCTTCTCTATTGATCAACTGATCAATCTTGATCCTTGAATTTAATGTGAGATCAGGTTGTGGGCTGTACTTTAGTGTCGTCGGACCAGGCTTCATCCCCCCCAATTCACGCTTTCTCTCTGTCAAGATCTGATCTTTCATAAGGTTGGTTAATAGTAATACATTAATACTAATATGGCTCATTAATTTGATTGATTAATTAACTTTGGATTTTTTAAAATATTTTTTTGCATATAGATGTGGATTTTTGGTGATTCAGGTGAATCAAAGTCATTGGCCATGCAAGAGTAGATTGCTGCAATGATTAAAATATTTTTTGACTTTTTCTGCGAAAAAGAAATGATACATATCAGGGTAATAGATTCATTCATCATCATAGTCATGTTTTTTATTTGCAGATACTATTTTGTGGATTTGTGAGCCTGTTTGGTACCAATTAAAATATAATTAAAATTGAAAATATAGTTGTTATTGGATCCCTTTCGTCTAATAAAAGTCAACAATAATTATTTTTTTTTTCAATTTTAATCCAATTTTAATTTCTACCAAACGGACTCAGTGTTTATTTTTACTTTTGTAGGTCTGAGTCTATAATAGACTGTCTATTATTTATGCTGATTTTTTCGAGATGACTCAAGAAACTGTCTTTTTCTGCAGCTCAATGTAATCTAAACTCCCTTTAACTTTTTTTTTTTTTTTTCACCTTTTAAATATCCTCATTACCATTTTTCCTGGTTTTTTCGTTAGGGTTTCACTGTATACATGTGGTTTGTCCAATAAGAAACTCCTCTAAACTTGAACACCAAGTATGAATAAATTTGATCTTATTGTTTCACGCCATTTCACGGAATGCTTTTTATCTGCATTGCACGGGTAGTGAATGACCAAATCAAAACATAGATCTATTTCCAAATTGCTGCCTGTTTCTGAGCAATACATGTAAAAGCAAAAGGGCGACTCTTATCTTATGTATTCTCTTACACCGAAAACGTAAAAAATGATAAACAAACGACATGGAAAAATGGAAAAAAAAAATATTAACATGAAAAGGAATATTGAAATGAAGAAGTTATGTGGATAAGCGTGGAAGTTAATGGTGTGTTGGGCTGATGCTGACGTATCCCAAGCGACAATAAATACAGCCCAAATTTCAAAATAAATTCGTGTCTGGTCTGGATTAATGTTGCATAGTTTCAAGTTTCTTAAACATGTAAATATATAGGTTCCTTGGAAAATTTGTAATCTTCACGGTGGATAATTCCGCAACGAGATAGGGTTTTGGCACAGCCAATGTAAATATTATATCAAGTTTTGTGGAAATTACTTCAACCAAAAGGCAGCCTTATTTCAAGAATTTGACATGGGTAGCCATCTCAAAATATATATAGTTGATTCTTAAAGAAACACGTTCCACTTCAAATTTTTAAGTGCCACTTCAATTCAGGAAACAAAATCTAATTTCAGGTTTGATATTTGAAGACAACATGACAACTTGACCTAGACAGTCGGTTGATAGGGGCTATCTGTACAACTATAATGAAATGTTGGGGTCAATTTCCTCGGTTTCAAAGGTTAGATAGCATTAATAGTTAATACCGGGACAACTTATTGAGGAGCAAAAGTGCAATTTACCCTTTTCAAAATCTTAAATTGGAAAATGAATGTATCTAGGTTTCTTGTGTCAAGGAAAACTAGTACTAAGTTGTCAGCCGAAGTTGGGCATGGTTTTCACTTTTACTCCCAAATCTTCAGCAGCCCCACGTTTTGCTTTTTGTTACAGTTGTCCATCAAGAGAGAAATTACAACTTTGGAGTATTACAGCACATTATCGTACCAAATAAAGGAATTAATTTTACATACATGATTGATAACCTTGATTGACAAATGATGTGTTGTCAAAATTTGGACTATTAATATAAAAATTATTTTTTTTAACAACTTTTAAAATGAATGAATGTGATGGTGACAAGTGTGTGCAATTGTTAACCAATGTTGTCAACAAATATTTTGCATATAACATGATATTTGTACAAAGTTGGTTACAAAATTGGTTTACAAAATACGTGTTGGCAACATCTTAATCAATAATTTAAAAAACAGTTTTTGAAATCAATGACCTAGATCTTACTACGTCATTTTGTCAACACGCTTTTGTAAACCACCTTTGGACAAGTATCATAATTGTAAAAAAAAAAAACCCTGCATTCTATCCCATTTTCATGTTTTAGATATATATATATTTGACTCATTCGAACTACTTTTTGATAGAAAATCTTTGCATACAACACATGGCGAGGCATCATTTGAAGATGGAAAAAAAGAAAAAAAAAAAAAAAACAGTTCCATCACATTTTGCCACGTCATCATTGGTACAAATTATGTTAAATTTTTCCCGTACTTGGAGCTTTAATCTATTTGATTAGTTTTTCACTATTTTAATTTTGTCTTGCACTATACCAAAAAAGACATTTTGCAGCGGCTAAAAAATGCTGCGATAGACTTTTTGCAGCGCTTTGGCGTGTGTTGCGAAAGTCGGTGTTGTCATTGAGCGAAGACTTTTTGCAGCGTTTATTCATCGTTGCGAAAAACCCTTTTGTAACTTTTTTTCAGCGTTGCGGTAGACCCTTTTGCAGCGTTTTTTCAGCGTTGCGGTAGATCATTTTCGCAACGTTCGATAAATGTTGCGAAATGTAATTTTTGCAACGTTAATTTATGAAATGTTGCTAAAACTCAATTATATTAACCAATAGCAACATTCACTTACTAAAATGTTGCGATAAATCCTTTTAGCAACACTTAACTAAGAATGTTACATTTTATGTGTTGCGAATGATCAGTTTTGGCATAGTGCTTGTTAGAGTTTTGAAGATTACTCAATTAAAAAGATTTTAGGTAACAAAATCTAAAATTATTGACAAAACATTATTTAATAGGGAAAAAACCATATTTCCCCATTAAATTGAATTTTTTTTATGATAAATTTATTTATCATATATACTATATAATATCTAAAACAACACAAAAAAATGTTACTCTCTTCGTCCCATTTATATAGACTGGTTTTCCTTTTTTTTTTTCTTGTCTCATTTATATAGTCTAGTTTCTTTATTGAGAAAGTATTTATTTTGTTTGTTTACTAATATACCTTTATTTAATTTTTCTAGTTATGACCAGTTTCTCCCACTTACTCTTAAAATTGTACAGATTTATTAGGTATTTTGATACAAATAAATTTAGGGCGATGATGAATTTGTCAGATCGGATTAAAATCATATGGTTCCTTTGGAAATCCTGTTGAGACTATTTTAAATAGTCGACCCAAAACACACAACTGGTAACGCATGAAGTGAAGCTGGACCAAGATTCGCATTTAGGGCCTGACCCATATACTTAACCTAGAGTGTATTGTATATATATTTGTGCCTTTTGCCCTATTATACAATATATTCACACGACTTTAACACTTAGCCTCTTTTGTTGAGACTTTTCAGCTACCTTCACTTTGTGATTTTGCTGCCTCTTTCGTGTAGTCCCTTTTGTGATACCTTTTCTGCCTTATCTTGTTCGTTGACTTGGCTATCTGGTTCGACTTCATGTTGCTTCAATTTTTCCCTTGCTTCGTTATCGCCTCCACGTGCGATGCTCCTGCGTAATTCCTGGGCTATTCTCTATGGTTTTGAGTGTGACTCCTGGCCCTTCTCTAGTGGAGCTACTTTGTGTGGTTTTGGGTCATTAATTTGAGCCCTATCCAATCTAATTTTGGGTGCCAATCTTCGTGAAATCAAAAGGGAAATGTTTATTTTATATTCACAGTTTGATTCCATTGTTATTAGTTGATTTGGATCTCACTTTGTTTTGGTTTAATCATTGAAGGTTGTATTTTTTTTCTTCACAAACTGGCATAAGAGCCTTGTGTGGCTTGATTGCTTGTTGATTCTCGGTCCTTGGTGATTGAAAGTTGGAATTGTTGTATCATTAATGTGTATTCTATGCAGTTGAGGCATTGGTATGCTGATTTTGCAATAAGGATTTGAATCTTTAATTAAATTCGCATATCTCATTGATATGGACTACATATAGGTTCGTTTTGGTAAATTGACTGAAATTCTTTGAATTACTACAATAGTGGGCCATTGTGTGGGATGACCAATTGGATTGCTGCTTTGCTTGATTTTAATATTTTAAGACTATTTGTCTAAATTGTGATTTTATCTTCTTTGTGGTTATATTGATCGTTGTTTAATTTTCGTGATGTTTCTGAACTCTTTGTGATTAGAATTATTAGATTTGACCTTGCCCGCTCGAAAATTCTGTTGAGACTGCGGTTCGAAATCTTAAAACGATTTTTGGGAATTTAGATCGGTGTATAACTGTGACCTAAATGACATTCTCTGTGTGGTTGTCTTTCAGAAGGCTGCTTACGTGCTATGTGTTTTATTTGTTAAGATGTCTACACGTTGCTTTGACTTGGGTGTTTTTAATGATAAATGTGATTTTTCTATTTGCAAAGATGAAAGGGATTTTACTTCAACAAAAAGTTCCAAAACCCATTGATGATTCTATTGTTGCAATAGTGACATAGGATCAACAAAATGAGTTTGACAAACTTACTTATACCTCTATTATCTTGCATTTATCTGATATTGATTTGAAAAAAGCTAGCAAACATGAGACTGTTGAAAAACATTACAAAAAGCTTGGGAAGCTTTATTTGACTCAATCCATGCCCATCAAACTCTTCTTATTTGAAAGCTTTTTTTAAAAAAAAAAAAATTCAAAATTGATCCCTCAAAAGATTTACTTGACAATCTTGGTGTTTTTAATAAATTAGTTCAAGATATTAAAAATTGTGGTAAAAATGATTTTCTACGAATATAAAGCTATTATTCTTTTCAATGCTATTCTCGATAGTTTTAAGGATGTCTAGTAAGCAATCAAAGATGGAAGGGAGACCCTTACGTCCAATATAATCATCGATTCCTTAAAGGCTAAGTAGAGGGAAATGAAAGTTGGAAAAAAAAAAAAAAAAAGTAGGAGAGATTCACCAAATGAAGCGAATAACTCAATTTAAGGATAGAGATGAGCAAAACAGTGGTGGTAAGAAAAAGTGGAGAGACAGATCTAAGTTATAGGTGAGGAAATATTACAGTTGTGAGAAACTAGGACATGTCATAAATGAATGTGAAAAAGAGAAAAACAAGTCGAGAGATCAGAGGGGTGGTGAAACCAGTGGGACCAAATGTTGTTGTCCAAAGAGATGAACCTGGCGAGGTTTACAAGCTCTTAGATACCGAACCAGATGAAATTAACTTGTCTATGAACACCTATATTCAGAGTGGATTCTTGATTCCAATGCTTCTTTTCATGTTATATCAAATAAATTGTGGTTTGATCATTCGTATGAATCCGATCATGGACATGTAGTTGCATAGGGTGGAGTCGCATATAAGATCACTGGAGTGGGTAGTGTGACCGTCAGAATTGACAGTGTTTTTGTGTACATACTAAGAAGTTAATTATATTCCACATATATGGGCTGGGTCCTAATTTTCGTGGGAGAGTTGGAACCTACATGTTTCAATGGTGCATTTAGTGATGGAGTGTTAAAAATGTTTGTGGGAGCACTTAGACCCTTTAAGGCTGTTAGGACAATGACATTTACATCACGCATGTTGAAGTAATGGGTGGTTTAAATTTCACTATCATTGATACTGATTACTATGCTAGATGTCATTTGCATATAGCATACACAAGATATCTAAGATGTTAGAATACATTCATACTAATGTGGGATCCGGGAAGTAATTCCACTTTTGGTGGTAACAAATATTTTTAGTTTATTATTGATGATTTCTCCAAACATGTGTGGGTTTATTTGATGAAAGATAAATATGAGATTTTCGTGAATTTTAACAATTGGAAAGTTAAGAAGGAGAACTAGATAAGTAAGAAAGTGAAATATTTGTGTATTTATAATGGTCTCAAGTTTTGCAATACTGAATTTGATAATTTGTATAATGAATCTAGCATTACTAGACATAGGACTGTGTCTTACACTCTTCAGCAAAATGGGGTTGCTGAAAGGATGAATCGTACTTTGTTTGATAAAGTTAGATGTATGATGTTTAGTTCTGCTGTGCCTAACCCTTTTTGGGGTGAAGCTGTTATAAGTGCTTGTTATCTAACTTATATGACTCTTTCCGTTGTTTTAAATGGTGATACTTCATATGAGATTTGGTACGGTAAATGTGCTAATTATTCTATGATTAAGACCTTTGGTTATGCCGCTTTCTCTCATCAAAGTGAGGCAAAACTAGAACCTAGAGCTAAGAAATGTATCTTTGTTCATTTTCTAACCCTTTATTTCAGTTTATTATTTTCTTTGTTATTCTTTATTTTTTCTTTATTTATTTTTATTTATTTTTTAATTGTGTTTCATGAGCAAGCATCGAGGCGAGCGTGGAAGATCTGCTGAAAGACTTGATATAGAGTTTGAATATCTTTTTAACCCTGCTTTTGATTCTGCATCTGTTAAAACTGACACTTCATCACACAACACAATGAGTGATAGTAAGCATGATGCACCTTTTAGGACTTTACATGATTATCTTCTTCTCACACGCACATCCATATCATCATGTATTATTTTTCCACCTAATATGCCACGTATAGACCTTAAACTGGGAATGATTTAACTTCTTCCCACTTTTCATGGACTTGAAAATNCGCCTTATAGGACTTTAAATGATTATCTTCACCTTACACGCACTTTCACGCCCTCATGCATTATGTTCCCACCTAATATGCCACGTATGGACGTTAAACCGAGAATGATTCAACTTCTTCCCACTTTTCACGGTATTGAAAATGAAAATCCATACGTGCATATTAAGGAATTTGAGAAGGTGATTGCGACCTTTCACAATCAACATGGTACAACGGATGCACTTAAGCTTAAATTTTTTCATTCTCACTTAAAGATAGGGCAAAAGGCTGGATATATTCGTTGAGACTACGTTCAATTGGAACATGAGGTAAAATGGCTAAAGCTTTCTTTAGAAAATATTTTTTCCATCATAAATCTAGTGCTATGAAGAAGCAAATTTCTTCATTCGCTAAAAAAGACAGCGAAACCTTATACCAAGTATGAGAGAGATACAAAGAGTTGCAAGTTCTTTGCCCTCATCATGGTTATGAAAGTTTGCACTGATAAGTGTATTTTATACACTTATTCGAGCTCCAAAATATTGATATTTCGTAATTCTTTTAATGGAATTATAGCCTAGTTTATTATATAATGTGTTATTAGGTGAAATTCAATTAATGGAAGTGAAATTGAAAGAAAGAAGCGAAAAATGGCGAGATCCAAAGTTGGGGGGCTAATGTGTAAATACTCAAAAGTCCAATCAAAGCTCACGATGAAGACTAAAGAATGCTATGGGTGAAATGGATACAACTAAAGATCAAAAGGAGTGAAAACAAATCAATTTTCAACCGCGAAAGGATGTCCAAATATTTAGTTGAAGATTGAGTCCCATTTTGGCCTAGTAAACATTTGAGTTGGAAACGAGTTGTTTCTATTAAAGTTGTATCCCTTTAAGTTATCTGTTCGACGCATTTTGAATCGCCTTAATTGGACATTGGGAACAAAAGTTATGATAAAATTACTGAAGTAGATGCAGGTTGGACAACGAATCAGCGCCCAGACGCTGTAAACACAGCGTCTAGGCTCTGTATTATGCTGTTGGGCCGTGAGAAGCCCAGAAAAAGACTTCAATTTGGCCAAGGACGATAAGGGAAGTATACATAGACCTAAGACTACACTAATAAAGGGTTCCACACATTGAAAAAATGGAGATA
>CAIGRF010091685.1:0-11564 GCA_903798235.1 Fraxinus ornus
AAAATTATGAAAAAAAAAAGGGGGGGATAAGGCACGCTATAGCGGGATTAAGCGCGCTATAGCGGTCAACAAAAACAGTTGACCGCTTTTTTACCCGAATACCCCAAAGCGTAGCGTTTTCCCCACGCTACGCGCTATAGCGCGCTATAGCGAGCTATTTAGAACACTGCTTATAAGCACTTCGTAACCATAACAAAGACAAAAATGCCCCATAATATGAGCATATCATGGGCTCTCTTGGCCCATTTAGAAGAAAAGCCACCTTCAACAACAAGCTTATCCAATTTAAACGTTTGTTGCTTGTCATTTAACTATGTTTCAAGGCATGTTGAATGAGTAGTGAATTTTCGATTGGATTACTAAATTGTAATTTATCTCCATTGGATAATTGAAATTTAATTTAATTTTAAACTTCATTATTCTATTACACTTTATCATTTATTGCCTCAAAATTAATTGACAATCGTACCATAGCATAGTTGCTGTGTACTGTTTTTAGATTTAAAAAAAAAATTTAATTAATTTTAAAAATTTAAGATGTGGCTCAGTGATAGATTTACATGCCACACAGTCAACATGCAAAAGATTCATTGTGGTATTATCCCCAATTATGTATTTTTTATCAATTTAGAAGACGCAAGTTGGTTGGATGATGAAAATTTAAGTGACCTAAAATGAAAGTAAAATTGAAGTTCAGTAGTCTAGTTAGGAGAAATTAAAGTTTAGCAACCCAAATGAAATATCATTGAAATCTCGATAACTGGAGATCCCTCGAACTAAGAAACTTGGGTGGATCCACATTGAAGAGTCATAATTTGAATTTTTTTGAAGTTCCATGCGTCGCAATTTGGATGGATGGTAAACTCGCTTCATTGAGCCATGTTTCTATTCAATTCTTGACAGCAGCATTTATTTCACGAATTAATCTATTCGTACCGAATTTATTGACAACTTTGTTGACATAATGCCGCAGACGCCCCCCAATAGGAGGCCGTCATGTGGCATTATGTCAAAAATCTTGTCAACAAATTAGGTACAAGTAGCATNTGAGAAAAATCCTCAAAACAAAGCTTTTTTTGGGGGGGTTGCAAAAGAGAGAGAGAACGGGAGGCATTTGAGTGTTTTTTGTTGTGAGATATACGGAATCAGTCACAGGATTCCCAAGGGAAAACATTTCCATTTTCGTGGGGTCCGATGTTCAAATGTCACCATTGGAACTTCAGTTTTGGTTTTGGGTTTGTCGTGTGGGGAGGGGGATGGGCGTGGGGGATGAGAAGAAGAAGATGTTTTTTTTTTTTTATTTTGTATTGTTTTTTTTTAAAAAAAAAAAAAACTAAATGGAGGATAAAATGGGGCAAGGCTCCGCCCCGCTCCCAGCCCCACCCCGCCTCACTCCACCCCATCCCACCTAAGACGAGACGGGGCAGGGGCGGGGATTGACGGGGTGGAATGGCCCCGCCCGAACTCGCCCCAGTGCCATCACTAATTTCACTTCCTTTTCGGATGGTGTTGGCAATTGAGTGGCCACAAACGACTAGTGGTTGAAATTTGTATCAATCTCCGCATGGCCGCTCTCTCAGTCACTCTCTCGGTCCTCAATTTTTGACAAACTCACTTTCCTAAATTCTCTCTCTTTGTCCCTCTCCATCTCTCCTCCTCTCTCTATAAAAAGGTATGCATTTCCTCGACTGCTCACTTTCTCGTTGTCTATACTTTGATTTCATATGTGGGTTTTCCAATTTTGTGATCTTTTCTTCAAATATTTGTGGGTTTTGTTTATGACAGTTAGTTCTAATATTCGAAGCTTAATGCGATTGTATTTGGATTAACATCGTCAATTTTCACTGGTAGAGCATCAGAATTAGTTTGAAAGACGTACTAATTAGCAAAACTTAGGTGAATCGGTGACAATGGTAGCACAATTTGGAAAATATGAAGCCAATTCCTCTGGAAAGTTCCTTTTAATTTTTCTTGTTTTAATAGTAAAGAAGGAAAAAAATAGTTATAAATGAAAATCTTTAGCACCTGTTTTGAATTTCATCAATTGAGAGATATTAGACTTTTTCATTTCTGTTTTTAATATTGTGTAGTGCTGACACTATGATTTGGGTAGGGTGTTTACAATGAATTTACTTTAGGCTAAAGTGTTTATGTAGTGATTTCAAACCGTGCCAGTGATTATGAAAGTCCGAAGGACAACTATAAATTCCAATCTAGGAAGCAAAGTAGCTCAAGTGCGATTGTTATGTTTGATACATTGAATGACAGAAGATTTTTTGATAGGAGTAAATACTGGCGAGTTGGAAAAGTTGCTGTATGAAGTCTCTTTTGGTGCTTTAAGAACAAACTGTATTGATCCGAGAAAAGGAAAAACATATATTACTGGGTAGACCATTGGTGTTTTCTAAGCAACTGCAAATGAGGAATTATTTGCATCAAATTTTTTCAAAGGTGCATCTGATTATCATTTGCACACAAAATTTGTTACAAGTTATGATCAAAAGTAGTCCAATTAGTACCAGCATGTTTATTTTTTATTAACAGAAAGGTACATACTAAAATAGCATTTACAATGTCTGTCACAGCTTCACTCTTAAAGGCGGGGTAGCACCACATTTAGCATATAGTCTTTTCTTTTATGTCAGTATTAAATTATGTAGGACCTTGTGCTTGAAATATTATTCTGAATTCGCCTCATACTCTTTTTTTCACTTTTACAATCTCAATTTTGCAGGGAAATTCTGGCCTAGGTAATTTGATAATTTGCTTTCTGTAATAATCCTTTCTCCATCACTTACAAAAACTACTTAGAAACTAGAGCTTCCATCAAAGATCAGAAATGGCTAAACCAAATGGGTTTCTTCATTCATCTGTCAAGTCACCACAGCATCCTAAGTTATATGCTAAACAAAGCAATGGACATCTCTCCATGTTGAAAAAGAAGTTATCTAATAACGGATTCTGGCATTTTGGTGGAAAAATAAATACTTTGATTGGATCTCGTGGAGCTACTTTGATATGTCGCTCAACAGAAACACGGAATACGGAAACAGAAGAGTGTGTGAGACACTGTGATGATTGTTCAAACATATCCAGGTATTGGAGCTCTAATATAAAAGCATCTGATGAATTCCAGTTGATCAAGCACTTGACTATATAGATGAAATAATTAAATGATTATTAGCATAAATTTGACTGTTAAGTCTCAGATAACTATTCCAGCTTATGATTTTTCATATTGATTTTGTTGTTTTCATTCTTCATAGGTTCAATAATGTTAGACTAGTGTTAGTTCAGTACCAGTAAATGAAAGATATGCATTTTCTTTTCACATACGTATGTCCCTTTCCAAATAATTTTGTATTGTATTGTATTGTATTGTATTCTATTGAAAGCGGACATGGGGCAAAGGACTACATACCTCTTCCAGCTGTTTTCTCATATTCTCTATAACAATCAATGTTGTTGGTTTGTGATCATATTTAATTTCATTTCTAGTTATACCTCCTTCATTGTTGTAGCCATGACATAAATGAACTTATTTAAATACAATGATACAACTTATGGGTAGAATATAGATGTCCACTGTTTTTTATCTTGTATGCTTGCTTGAGAGGCACCCAGACATTAGTGCTTCACCTGTTTGCCACCAAAACATTATTTCTTTTTCCTAAATTTTCACGTTGGCCATTTTTAACATGTAGTTGATTTTGAAGCTCATCTTCCTTTTATGCATCAGTGCTCAAGCTGGAGATGACGATCTCATTGAGAGAGGAAAGAATATTGCATCAAGTCAGGGATTAGCTGAAGCATGTAAATTTGTTTGTGAGGATGCAAAATTTGTGAATGAAAGGGCTAAGAATGACATTGTATTGCTCTCCAGGTGAGTTGTATGTGCAATTGAACTCTTTTGTTTTACTTCAAATGACCTCACGAAGGTGGGAAGAATGTGAATAATGAACTGTCTTGGATTTTATTTCTGTTCCTTTAGAGTCTGGTTTGGATACCTTTACCATTTTTCATTGGAATGTGCTGATACAATATGATAAACAGTAAATATTTAATTGGTAACACCTGAAACTTTTGGATCAATTGACTGAATATGGTACCAGAGCATGCAAAGGTCCTGGGTTAAAGTCTCGTTATAACTCAATAATGAAATTATACACGAGTTTATACTTTGATACAAAAATTGAACCCTCCCTACACGTGAGGCCTAAGGAGGCGTGTTGGAGGCTATATTTAAACAGTAATGCTTTCTAACACAAGTGATGCAAGAGCACCAGTATATGTAGCTATATTTTATAGGTTAAATTAAATAAGTCATGTGAATTTGCATTTAAATGAATGTACAATTTAATGTCATGTAATTACCACCTAGACTAGTACTTACCACCAGTGGTGATGGATAACATTACTCATATTTAATTGATATCCATTTGGCTCTCTCTGACAATTTAAATTTTAGATCAACTGATTCGATAATTTATTTAGTTTATAAATGACAATAGTAGAAAAGTAACCATTCACGTGAAATACATGCTAATAATTTACCATTTCTAATAGGAGCATAATGAGGTTGGATGCTCGTGCACGTCAAGATGTCGCTATTCTCGGTTCAGAGTTCCTTAAGCTAGATGGTAAAAAAATGGCTATACTATCTTGAAATATTATTATATTTCAGAGTTCTTAAACTAAATGATAAATAAATAAAATAAAATAAAATGGGATGTACTATCTTGAAATATTAATATATGCTATTGAAATATTCTTTGCTATAATTCAAGTAGCCTGACTAGTAGGTGTTGCTGCAACTAAATTATTCAGCATTTTTCTATTGAACATTTGACATAATGACTAATTTGGTTTGGAATATTAAATTATTGATGTTTCTTGCATTAGAGTGAACCAAATTAGTCCATACAATGAAAACTTGAGTCAATTTAATTTTTTCGATACATAATAATATTTGATATTCTACGAAGAAAAACATTGTTCACCTGAAAAATATAAGAAGACTGAAGTAGGAACATAATAATTTGACAACGAACAATTGATGAATGAGAAATAAATGTGATTCAAGAAGAGAACAAGAATTTAGGATAAAGAGAAGATCAATTTATTCATACATTCAAGGAGATCTATTACAATGAATAAGACATATGTATATACAGCAACCAAGCTAAATTAAAAAGAACTAATAAATTAGAACTTTATCAAAATATTAAAATAAATCTAATATAATTTAAATGAAATATAATTTGAATTAAACTCTAATTTGAAATCATACCTACATTCTATTTCTATTTCCATCATTTCTTTTCGATTGAGAAGACTCGACTTCAGCGAGACAGACTGCAACTTTTGATCTAAAGAGATCAATATTTTATCTTGATCAAGTGTCAGTATTGAACTCTTTACAATAGCATCTAGTTGAACTTATATAAAAGGGGCAATCTTTCTTAAAAACCAAATATCGAAATTGATAAATAAACGATACCTGAATCTGTAAATCATTCCAAAGAATACTAATAAAGGGGGACGATATTTCCTTTTAACACCGTTTCGATAACGAACTCCAAAAGTAACCTATGATACAATCCATCCTAAAAAAAACGTTACTTGGCTATGATATAACCATGGACTAGCACAACAGACCAGCCTGCAAATACAAATTATTGCAACAATTGTGGCTCAAATGTTAAAAACTCTATTATGTTGAAAAACTTTCATTCAAGTGTAATAGCCAGTCAAATAGATTATCTTTATGTGAGTAATCCATAAATTTGTTTCTAAATGTGATCAGAAAATCGGGTCAAAGAAACATGAATAAAGCATAATAATTGCCATTATAGTCTTCGGTCCTATATTGCACATCAAAAGATTGAAAATAATGTTTTTTTTTTTTATCTTGATTTGAAATTTAGGAACATTGACAACAAAGGGAGGAGTTAACGCGATCTGTCGGTCATTATTAGAAAATAACCAAATGTTAATAAAAAAAGAGTGTGCAAAGTAGGTAATTGCCTTGGATAAAAACGAGGCCACTCGAGGAGGATATCTCATTTGAGGTAACATCAAAACAAAGTCAATGTGAAAGTCACGCAAAAGAGTAGGAGATATCAATTTTGGCTAAGTTGGCAACACTATAGGTAAATCCTCGTGTATCATGGTCAATTATGTCTAAGACCAATGTGAGAGTGAATATGAGACAAGTCTCAAAACTCTCATCCTCGCTATCCAAATAGCCAATAGGTTTATCAGTAAAAACTTCACTTTTTTCTTCATGAGGAGGATTAACATAACCAAACTTATAAGTAACTGGTGGTATTGGGTGGTATGTTTAGTTTTTTACGTGCTTGACAAATACGAAGGATATATACCAAAGCTTGACCTTCCAGTAAGCTTCATCTATGGATTGGGGTGCGAGAATGTCGTTAGGCAAGATTTCAGGATTCAAATCACTAAGAAACTTAGATGTTATAACGTGGGGAGCTTCATAAATATCACAATTGTATAATAGCTCCTAACTAACAGTGGACGTCCTTGCCTGTAGTGTAAAAAGAATTGATTTTACAACTGAGTTCGATAATACAAAAAGTGTATTTGTTACTTAATATTTAATTTATCTCATCCTACAAAGTGACATGACGTTAACCTAAACGAACAATAGTAAGCAAAATTGACTTTCAATAACTCATAGAAGATCCTAAAAAACGCCATATTAGCGTAATAAATATGGAGGGGGTCACTTAAATTGTTAAAGTCAAAGAACTTTCAAAATTATGAGCCAATCAAAAATTGACTCTGACTCAGGACCGATCAGACAATTGGGTCCCACAATTGTATGGTAATTAACATAGAATGATTATAAATGTCAACATAATTCTTAGATGGGGGATAATTGTATTGATAAGAGGAGGGAAAAAGCACATGATCATGTGAACAACATAGGGATTTGGTGTAGGTATAGGTGTAAGAGATGGTATAGAGTTCGTACATGACGTGAAGGGAGTGCCAAGACAAATCAATATTTTTAATTATTTTTTATTATTATTATTGTATTTGTTTTTAGATTGAAAATAAAGCAAGTAAAAATTAGAAGTTTTTATTTTTATTTTTAATTTAAAATTGACAAGCCAAAACACCGAAATAAAAGCATATTTTCAACATAAAAAGAAATTGGTACCTCACAAGACTTAAAAGAGCCAAACAATGTCCAAATCATTTCTTGAAGTTATGCTGGCTAGGAAGAGCACACAAGTGACGATGGGTTGCTGCAATTGAATTCTCCTAAGCGACTAACTCTATCAACAAGAACAAAACGGATTACATATCCCGAAAATAGTAGCCAATTTTTTTTTCTTGCGGATGAACAGTAACTATTAATAGTTTTTTTGATTTTTTTTTTATTTGGATAAACTAAAACGAAGCAATTTCTATGGGGTATTGTTAGAGTTTTTGCCAAAAGATTTTTCTTGGATAAGGGGATTTGTGAGTAGTAGTGAGAATGTAACAATTTGACAACGAATAATTAAAGAATGAGAAAGAAAGGGAATCCAAGTAGAGAAGAAGATTTAGGACAAAGTGAAAATTAATTTATTAATATATTCAAAGGTTACGTATTACAATGAATAAACCCCATATATAGCAATTAAGCTAAACTCAAAAGAATTGCTAATAAACTAGAACTTTATCAAAATATTAAAACTAATATAATTTAATTTAAAAAAACATAATTTGAATTAAACTCTAATTTGGATTCATATTTAAACTCTATTTCTATCTCCATCAAAGACTAAGCAGTAAGCAAGAAAAACCGTAAATTTGTTAGTAAGTGGCGGAGAGGGGACAAGATTAAACAAAATGATTTACATGATTATGATTCCTCATCTAGATTATTAAATTCTTCTTTGGTAGCACGAGCTAGAGAAGACACCGAGAAAATTGACCATGATGTGAAGAGAAGAGCTGAAAGGCTTCATCATGTTGCCACCGTAAGTATTCGACTTCTGAGAATTGTTACTAAAAACTAGAAAAGTGATATGGAAATGATCTTGTCATGATTATGTTCTAATTAATCTTGGTTTCTTGTCAGATTCTGAAAAACAAAGCTCAATCTAGATTGAAATATGCTGCTGATAAGCACTGGAGTGATGGTGCCTTAGAGGTGCCTTTACGTAATCGCTACGATCTTCATGCATAACTTTACTATATTAATAGCATTGCTTTCTTATATGTCTAGTCCAAAATTTAAATTAGACAATTTCTTCCTTTCATTGTTGTAGTTCCATATGTTTCTATATATTGTGCCCATTCCTTTTATCCTTTTCTGCATTGAATTAGTGAAGTAATAAAAATGTCTTTCAAAAGTTTATCACTCTTCTAAGTTTTCTAGGTATGTTTTGATAGAGCTAATTTTGCACTCTTCTAAGCTTCCCATGATTTTCGCTTGATTAATGCTTTATGTGCATGACTTAAGACCAACCTCTCTTGCTCATATTCAGGCTGATTTGAGACGGGCAGATTTTGTGGCCAAGCAACGTGCAATGGAAGATGCCTTCATGGCTTTGGAGGTATTATCATCAGACAACACTGCTATATTTGTATCACACAGTAGAAGCAAAATTCTTCTCCATTTCTTCTAGCTGTGCCCACTTTTCCTAATGACCTAGAGAGTTCATATTTCTGTTTTCTGGATTTTCAGTTTGTCAAAAACATACATGATAGGATGGTGAGAAAGATGTGCAGATTGTAAGTTTCCACAATACTATATTTTCCCAGTCATAAAAAGGTAAATCTAGCCTTTAAGTTCTTTACTGGTATACGGTTCTTCATACAGGAAGAACAGTTCTGTAAATTCTAGTGAGACAACAGGGCGTATAACACTGGAAAAGAATGGGAAAACCCTTGACTTCATAGAGGTGTCTGCTGATCGTATTAATGCCATGCAGGTTTGTCACTTAACACTTACTGAAGTTACAAAGTATATTCGTGATTAAATATCTTCATTATGATACCATCTATGTCGGGTTAATACAGGAAGCTTATTGGAGCATGGCTTCTGCACTTTCAGAAGCTGATGGAATTGATTATACAGATCCTGAAGAGGTCCAAGTCGAATGAGTGCATACTTCAAGTTTTCTCGTCTGTTGGATGTTTAAGCTGCTTTGCTTCTTCAAATACTTACTATGTTTTGTTTGGAACAGCTGGAGTTGTTGGTTGCGGCTCTTATTGATCTTGATGCAATGGATGGTAAAAGCAGTGTATCTCTATTGGCGGAGTGTTCAAGTTCTCCTGATGTTAATACCAGGTAGTTACTACTCTTCACACAATTTTTCTGTTGGCTGGCTGATCTATTTCTAATTGTATGGGTGCTGTCACCTAAGAACATCATGGAGCTCAATCGCACTGCACATTATTGAACGTATCGACCTAATTAGATGTATTTTCGGTCAGGGATATATTAGACATTCTATACATGTATTACCATATTAAGCCGTCATAGTAACTTTCTATAAATATAAAGGATTTTTTTTTTTTGGGGAGGATATATTAGACATTATATACATGTATTAATATTAAGCCGTCATAGTATCTTTCTATAAATATAAAGGATATTTTTTTTTTTGGGAGGGGGCGTTTTTATTCGCCATTCTATCATCTTTCTTCTTTGTGGTGAAAAATTCTATAGAAGCGAGTAGACGCCCCTGTTTGGCTCCTATTAAATTATAATTCATTTTTCTCTCTCTTCTTATCAATTACACATTCTCTAAAAAAACAATATTACATGTAAACTCAAAAAATTTCCTTCTTTTTTAACCATATATTCTCCAAAAAATTACTATTAAAAAAAATTATAATTTCAAATAATGGGGCCAAACAGGGGCAGCCTCATGTTGAGAGTAAAACACTATAAATTTGTGGGTTTGTTGGCACGTTTTTTTATTTCGTCTTACTCTCTGATTGAGATTATGGCTTCAACCTACATCACTATGGCGATTAAAATATCTAAATTTGCTTATATTTTCATTCAATGAATTTCCGGTTTGCAGGAAAGCATTAGCTAACGCATTATCAGTTGCACCATCCATGTGGACTCTCGGAAATGCTGGGATGGGAGCTTTGCAGGTAGGGAGATTTTCCCAAATCCCTTTCGTCCTTATCCTTTCGTCATAATATTAAAACTGCAAACTACATTGCAGAGACTGGCAGAAGATAGCAACCCCGCAATTGCTGCTGCTGCTTCAAAAACTCTCTGTGAATTGAAGAAACAATGGGAAATTGAAGAAGGAGATAGCTGGAGATTCATGATGAACCAAAGTCTGCTGGAAGAAGAAGAAGAAGATACAGAAACCAGCTAAAAATTCATATTCATTGGGTAGATATTTGGAAGTGCGGAAATGAATGGTTATTAGGTTAATCACCAATCAATGAAAATAGTTATGTACAATTAATCTGACGGTTAAAAACTTTTTTTTCCCCTTTTTTGATCATTTATAAGGAAAACTCACCATTTCTCTTTTATTCCTACTGCTTTCTATTTTTAATTCTATCTAGTAATTGAAAAAAAAAAAAAAATTATTATTATTTGAGCATGTTCTGTTAAGCTTAAAAGTTAAAAGTGTGGAAAAAAAAATTACACTTCTATTTCAAAAAGCCTTTGGATATGTATATTTTTTCTAATTATAAGTTAAAATAAAAATAAAAAAAGGAATTATTTTTTCATGTTACTTTCAAGGGATGGTATCAGAGACATCTGCGAGCTTTATGGCAGTATCAAACGCATCCTTCATGTACAAAAAATTACATTAACTTTTCCTATGTCTAATTTTGAGTATCATATTCACCCATTGGGGTTGATCTCATCTAAAATGAGGTTGATATACTCAAATTGTCCTAGTGAAAAGAAGATGAAATTTGCAACTAGTGTGTTTGAGCCACATTATTTTTGAAGAATGAATTCTGGAATAGTAGATTGATGGAGAATGTGTGGTTGAAAAAGAAGGAAAAATTATTGATGTGATTGAAAATATTATTTTATGAATAAATCTAAGTGTACAACATTTGTTGACAACTATGTGTTGTCAAAATCTTAGTATGTGATGTAGAAAATGAATTTTTAAAATTGATGGATATGATGATACCAAATAGGATGTTGTCAACTAATGTTGTCAACCAATGTTGTACATGTAGCATGATTCTTATTTTATTAAAAAATGCGTGATTGAAAATGAATAGAACAATGATAATGAAAATTTTAATGTGTGATGTAAGTTAATTTTTTCCTTTCAAAATGAGTTAAGACTTTGTGGATGCACAATTCTTTCTTTGAATAGGAATATTAGAGTAACTTTTTGACTTAAAATTTGTTGAAGAATTTGGTAGCCAAAAAAAAAAAAAAAATCATATATAGATTAATAATACATAATTAAATACTAATAGATGCAATATTATCATTTCATATTTATAAATTCATAAAATAAGACAAGATGTTAACGATAAATATATGCTTTTTACAAGTAAAAATTAGCTAAAAAAAGATACAAAATCGAAAAATTATT
>CAIGRF010091702.1:0-19096 GCA_903798235.1 Fraxinus ornus
AGAGAGAGAGAGAGAGAGGTCAAAATTTCTGATGAGTATAGATAAAATTATTTTGAGATTAGTGACATTAAAGCTTTGAATATTATAAAATTTTGTAAGATTAATTCTTGATAAATAATTTATAGTTCATATATTTCAATTCCTTTGATAAATTTTCATGATACTTAAATTTGCACATGTAACAACATATGATTTCTTGGTGCTGTATGTGTATCAAACATAAAAAAGACATCAAATCTAGTTTCCAAACGTTTTATGTTAATTTGCAAATGCTAAAAACATAAATTTAGAAGGTGAAGATGGAAAATGATGTGGTGATTTTAAATTTATTTACACTGAAATTTTATTCTGTTGATTCTTAGATATGATCATTATATGTATTTTTGTGGTGCAAAATTTGATCTATAACTTAGTTGTTAGCAGGAATGTGTATAAATCATTCTTCTCTATGTGCAAAATTGTTGATTCTTGTTCGATTTTCTCGATGGGATAATCTTGTGCGAAATGATTATATATATATATATATATATACACACTCTAGCATTGACCTGAATACGTGACCTCCAGCTCTGATACCAACTCATATTGGATAATATCAATGATTGTTATGATTTTGTGCTTGATTTTGCTTGCTTCCACCATGTCAGAATTTTAGTTGTGTCGAATCTTTTAGTAATGCAAAACACACAAACACTCGCACACAAAAAATATTTTTCTTATTCCTAACATAATAGGTTATGTAGGGGATCTTGTGACATGATAGCTCCAAATCTGTGATTTGAGTTAGATCTTTATATCCTATGTTCTCTATGTATGTGCCGAGTTTATGAATAAGAAGAATTTGCTTTTCCTTTGGCGGGACCATCCTTCATGTAAGGATTTCTTTGCCTACATAAATAATGGTGTCACTCTCGTACACTTCAGACACAGATAGTAATACATACCATACACTTTGCTATAACTACAACTCATTGTTAAACACCTAACTTTCCCTTCCCGACTGATATAATATAACACGAATAAGACCACACCGACATCAAGAAGTATATCCGGGTAAACAAACAGCACAAGTCATTTTATAACATATCAAAAAATCCTCAATACTTTATTATAAATTAACAAAGAGTGTACAGCTCCAATCCTCAAGGTACATCAATCTACAAGAGTCACATATCACAACTTATATAAACAACAATACAAATTATATAAATTATGATGCATAATTTAGAGATTTCAAACATGTCTCCAAGGCCTTTCTGCAAGATTTACACATTCTCTATATCTGAAACAATCAACAAGATGATCAATTGTCATCCCTGTTGCTTGCATGAATGAGTACACAATCACAGGTCCCACAAATCTGAATCCTCTTCTCAACAAGTCCTTGCTAATTGCCTCTGCTTTTGGACTCCTCAATGGAACATTTCTTGGATATCTGAATTTGTTGATCATGGGTTTGTAATTTACATATTCCCAAATGTAACTACTGAATGATCCATATTCTCTCACAACCTGCATTTGGAAGACGAAAATCTAGTACAGTTAGCATATCCCGGGACAAGGGATGATGATTTTGTAAGAATGGATATTGCACATACAATCTATGATCCATCTAGACTCGGGATAAATTCAACACGACCCACAAAATTATGAGTTGTACGACTGGGATGATTAGGTGCAAGATGTATATATAAACATAATAGGAGCAAAAAAAAACCTTGCCTTTGTTATGCATTTTGCATTGTCTACTATGCACCTAACTCTGCTTTCTGTTATATTAAGTTCTTTGTTGGAGGCCATGTCCATGATCTCTTTCTCTTCCATCTTGGCCACTTGATTGGGATCAAAACCAGCAAAAGATTCTCTGTGTCATTATCTCAGATTAGGCAATTATTTTTGCAAAATAAGAAGATTTTGTTGACGTCGTAATCTGCTAGAACTATCACAAGAGGCGTGCATCTCTCGGCAGATTTTAACTCAGATATAAATGTGTATGCCGAAAATCTAACCTTAGTAGTAGTCTTCTTTTTAAGATTTCAGTCCAATTGAAATCCATGAGCATCCCAGATAATGCAAGAAGCTCAAATAACTCACTGTTTGATAAAATTTCTTGATTGAGCAATTACTGTCAATTATCAAATTAACTAGAAATATATGGATTAAGGGACTTACTTGTCATCATAAACTGGAACTCCCCAGCATTCATCATGAAATTGTACATAGACTTTATCTGTAGATTAATTTAAATGAATTAATTGTTTCATAAATAATTTTCTTAAACTAGAAACAATTTTTTTATTATGACTCCATAGAAAAAGTGATAAATTCTATCACATATTCGCTTTCTTAACCCTGCTTACCACTATTCTTTGTAATCCAGTTGCACCTCCTCAAGCCTTCCTGATCACCAGGATCTGCAATAGGCAGTTGGACAACTTTGGCCACTGGAACTTCCCTCTTTTCAGCCGGGGCGATCAGGCGGATGGCTAACGAGATTTTCTCATCAAGTGGGACTGAAACATCTGTTAAGGAAGAATCTGTTGAATTCTGTGATAAAGATAATGATAATGAAGATAAAGAAAGAGGAGAACAAGTCCTAGGCAGTCCAATGGGATATATTTTCTTCAAGTTTTTCGACAAAATATTGTAGTTTGGCTTTTCTTTTTCTTTAGAATTATTTTTGTTCTTTTCCAAAACATGTCTTTTAAAATATTGCTTAGACATGCTGAAGAAGAAACAAAATCTATAGTTCTATAACTTAAATTTGGACACATGATGAAGTACTTTATTTGATATTTATAAGGTGGGGTTTCAAATGTGAGATGGTCAATCCTCAAAAGGTTGGTAGGAGGAAATGAATGTTTTGTTTTCATTAAATATTTTTATTTGGTACTTGGTTTTCAAGCAAAAGAATAAAAGTACAGTGGGATTGTAAAATATTTCTTGAAAAAGACACTTGAATTTCAAATATTATCGAACTTGTAAAGAGAGAAACCAAGTTCTTGTAGTAATACCGAAATTTGAATATAAAAAAAATTAAGATTTTAAACGAGTTGGTTTTCATTCAATATGATATTATAGTATGCTAAGATATCGGGTTGTAGGTATTAAGTTTTTTATGAAAGATTAATTCATTCTGCACGTGCACGTGTTATTAAGAGAAATTGTAGAAAAAGTACGACATAATGTGCAAATTACATGGAATCATCTCGTTTAAAGTTATTTTTAATTGTAATGTCAAGCTTATATGTGGTATTTTAATTGGATATTGAGAAACAGAAATTATAAAGAATAATTCAATTGATTAATGACAAAAATAGTTTTAAACCTAAAATAATATTTAAAAAATCGACTAATAATTACAAGTAAACACTGAACTAATTTGATACAAATATGCATGTGACAAGTGCAACCGTCCAACATTAGTAAATCAAGCTCTCAAGATTAAGAAATGGTGGGATTTCTTATTTCTAGATTTAAAAATATTATCCTCCAGCTTTAGGTTAGTTCATAGGTTCATTTTAATGTGATATGAATACATATCTAAATTAAAAACAAATGCGAATAGTAGGCTTGTCGTAAAAAGTTTTCGCCTTCAATATGAGTTTTTGAAAAAATGAGACATCCTAAAAACATAAAATGCTATGTACTTTCTTTTTCTTCCCATTTAATTTCTTTACGCTTTTGATAGAGATATGAAAAATGATCAATCTTATTAATTCTTACTTCTTAGAAAATGAATCTACTTGCTATGACAAGTGATGTCGAAGATCACTGATGTGAAATGTGATGGTATCGAAGTTTCATATCCCAATGTACCAATTCTTTCACCGGACACCCCATCCAGCAATTTGTAATAACACAAGAAGACCCACGAAATTTAGCTAAGTATAAAGAAATGCAAGACGTAAAAACGAAAGACAAATTTACAAGAACTTTTCCCAACCCCTTTACTACTCAACAATGAAAAGGAATGAAGTAAGTACAAGTTATGAAGGGCCAACACACTGATTTGTTGACTCAACACTTAGAATATGTAACACAAAAATCGTATGTCAAACACCGCAACTATTAGGTAGTTACACACGCAGTTTTGCATTCCGCTAAGGTCATGTTGTCATCATGTAAATCAACATTGCATTCCTTTGTTTCCTGACAAATGCACGCAACATATGTGCATTCGTCTATGCCAACATGTTACTTTGCTTCCGTCCTATTGAACGTGATCATTACCCTGCGCATCACATTCACATCCCGTCATGACATTGCGATCGGGCAAGGGTTTACCACCGTGACATGTCCATTTTTCTTGAAAGGGAGTCTAACAAGCTACCCACAATAGATCCCATAACTCTATGTAATTATCTTGATTCTTTCAAACTAAAATTAGAGACATAAAAAAATCTTATCATTGCACTATTAAAATACTAACACAAATAACTTTCCTACAAATTTTAATTAAGCTTGTACACAATGGAAAAACTAGATGATAATTTTATTTTTTTTATTTAACTTGACATAAAATTACTGAATTAATTATCTCAAAACTTATTATCATTTCAAGGTTTTTTGCAATTAAAATCAACTCCAAATATACATATTAATGATAAAAACTTTTAGTTGAAGTGTTCATCTCAATGCAATTGTTAATGGCCAACATTAAACTTAAAAGTCCCACTCCCAAGAGGAATGAGGCAAACCTATTGCCTGCAAAGACAGAGATATATCATCTATCAAACTTCTTGATCTTTCTTCATGTTCAAATTAGTAATCTAATGGGGGAACATTGTGCCCTGTTTGATCCCTATTTTTTTAAAAAAATTATTTTTAATTATATTTTATGGGATTTACAATTTTTATTAACTTTTCAACGATACATTTCTTCGAATTTTATTAAAATTTAACAAAAATCCGATTTTTAGCAAAACAAAACAGGAGGCTATATATGTCATTAAAAATTTCTGTAACCGGGGTTGTAACAAAAGGAACAAGAAATATATATTAAAAAACATAAGTTTCTCTATATGGGGTTTTGTTTCGCCTCGTGTATTTTATTATTTTACTGTTTTTTTTTTCTATTTTTATTTACTCAAAAGAGAAGGAGAAATTCGCTATTTAGTCCATGTTTGGTACACATTAAAATTCTCATTCTCATTTTCACTCTTCTATTCATTTTCAACCACACATTCTTCAATAAAATAATATTTTACATCACATCAATATTTTTTTCTTTTTCAACCACACGTTCTCCATCAATCTACTATTTCAGAATACATTTTTTCAAAATAATATGGCTCAAACACACACTAAATAATTAAACTAATTAAATTAAAAAAAATAAAAAATAAAATTTACACACATTCTTCAATAAAATAATATTTTACATCACATCAATATTTTTTTCTTTTTCAACCACACGTTCTCTATCAATCTACTATTTCAGAATACATTCTTCCAAAATAATGTGGCTCAAACACACCCTTAATAGTCAAAATGAAGAGATCGACAAGTTTTGTTACATAATGAAAGGTTGTACAAGGTTGAGTGTAAATTTGTTACATTTTACAAAGTGAGGGATGAAAAGTGAAAATTTTCCAAAATTAATATACATTTGTTAAGACACTCAACGTCTCTTAAACCCCTAAACCCTATGTTCCCTTTCTGACGATGATCAGACTCACGAAAGGGCCCAGTTTTTTACCATTCTTCTCTAGAAAATTCCAAAACTTTTTCTCCACCAGCGTCGCCGCTGTAGCGGATAACCCAGCGGAAGAAGCTGTTTCCCAAATACTCACTCGCTTGAACTGGTGCGGTAACAATAATATTAAAGTAAATTTCAACTCGCTTCGTGGTGATAAATGGTTTAAAAATGTAGCTTCTAAGCTGGGACCTGAAGAAATCGGCACCATTATTAATAAACTCTGTGTCGAGAATGCGGAAAATGCAATCAAGTTTTTCTTCTTGTTGCAGAACGAGTTAGGAGTGAAGCATTCGCGGGTTTCGCAGTTTGTCATTGCCCATATTTTAGCTCGAAAGCAGCGTCCCCGTGCACTGCAGAGGCATTTGCATCAATTGCTTCTAGAAGACGGTATGTTTTAATTGATGGAAAATTTGATAATAGTCTTTGAATTGGGAATGTCTCAAATGTAAAATAATGGATACATAATTTATATTTCCCTTAATTAATACTTAGGAATTGAAGTATTTTGTGCTGTAAAAAAAAAATGTTTCTTTATGGAACCGGAATTGGACTCTTTAGATGTCTTTCTAAATGATTTCCCATTGTTTCCTTTTGATTTCCTTGGATGAACTTACTTGCTGATGGAATTTATAGACTGAACAGAATGAGCTCCTTTTTTGTCAAAATTCTGGGTTGAGTTCTTAATTCTGATGGTGAAGTTCTAAATTGAGATATGAACAATTTATAATTGTAGAAAGTGCAGTTATAATTGTAGTTTTTTTTTTTCTAGAAAATTTTAAATTTTTACTTTTCTCTCCCACCCTGCTGCTTGCTGCACCTGGTGTTTCTGACATGAGAAATGTATGATACAGATTTCACCTCAGAGAAAGTTTGTGGATTCACCTCAAATAAATTGGCAAAACGTAGTAGATTTTAGAAATAATTTTTTAAATTGGGCTACGTTTACATGGATTTTAACTGGCACAGGTGCATGAATGCAAGGAATTGAGTGCAACAGAATGAACTGATTGTTGCATTAAGCTGTGGATTTTTTGCTCTCTGTCTTTTCACTGGAAATCTATTTATATTAATTCGAAAAGTGGTTGATGTATTAAATTCTTTTATTGCGTATTTAGAGAGGGAAAAAAAATTTGCCTTTTTTTTTTTGTGAATTTGGAAACACCTTGATAAATTCTGAAAGTGAGCAGCAGAGTGGGTTTCTTAGATCTCATTGGCAATATAGTTAAGGCTCTTTCTCTATATATTTTTCTATCCCTTCTTCTTTTGAAACCTTGTAAGTTACAGAATCCACCTTGTTTTTTAATAGGTAGCTGATCTATCTATAATCAAGTTGGAATTATTTAAACAATATGAAAGGAATTTGGAAACAACAATTTTTTTAACATAAACGGAGAACTTGGGGCTCTAGGGTCTCATCGAATGTAATTCCATGACTCAAGATGCTTTTTTATTATTTAATTGAACTTAAAGAGTTATTTTTACACAATCTAAGCAACCATAGTTGGGTTTTCTTAATTCCTGTGGATTATGCAACAAAATTATTTCCAATCAACTCGGTGAACCTTTACATTGCTTATTTTTCTGTTCATGTATTTATTATGATATCCACCAGGCTCTGGATCTGCACCTTCACTCTGTGAGCTGCTTTTTAATGCCTTCAGGGGCTGGGATTCAAATCATATGGTGTGGGATATGCTGGCTTTTGTTTATTCCAGATCCAACATGGTCCACGATGCCCTTTTTGTCCTTGCCAAGATGAAGGATTTGGATATCCAGCCTTCAATTATGACTTACAATAGTTTATTGCACAACTTGAAGCATACTGATATCATATGGGATGTGTACAATGAAATTAAAGCCAGTGGCATTCGCCCAAGTGAATACACAAATTCAATTATCCTAGATGGTCTATGCAAACAGTCCCTAATACATGAAGCAGTCTTATTTCTGCAGGAGACTAAAGAGAAAGAGGCAGAGCCTTGTGTTGTTTCGTTTAATACTCTGATTTCAGGATTCTGTAAAATGGGTTTTGTAGATATTGCAAAATCATTCTTTTGTATGATGTTTAAGTGTGGATTATTTCCCGACGTGTATAGTTACAATATTCTCATTCATGGGCTGTGCGTAGCGGGTTCAATGGAAGAAGCATTAGACTTTACGAATGACATGGAGAAACACAGATTGGGGCCTGATCAAGTGACTTATAACATTATTGCCAAAGGGTTTCGTCTAATTGGTATGATGGATGATGCCTGGAAGGTTACTAATAGGACACTACATAGAAGTTTAAACACAGATCTTGTCACATATACAATACTCATTTGTGGGCATTGCCAGACAGGCAATGTAGAAGAAGGTTTTAGGTTGCGAGAGGAGATGCTTTCTAGGGGGCTTCAGCTAAATAGTATCTCATACAGTGTATTGCTTAGCAGTTTGTGTAAGAGTGGACGTATAGATGACGCTCTAAGACTTCTTAGTGATATGGAAAATGCTGGTTTACGACCAGATCACATGATTTATTCTATCATCATTCACGGTCTTTGCAAGTTGGGAGAAGTACAAAAGGCTGTCGAGCTTTATAAGGACATGTGCCTGAAGAAAATCACCATAGATTATGTTCTACATAGATGTAGTCTATTAGGACTATGTGAGAAAGGGGAAGTATCAGAGGCAAGAAGTTATTTTGATAAAGTGGCAAATTGTGACTTGGTGGGGGATATTGTCTTGTACAATATTATGATTAATAAATATGCTAAACTTGGTAATATTGGAGAGGCAATACAGTTATATAAACTAGCGTTGTTGAAAGGAATTAGTCCTACAATAGTCACATTCAATTCCCTAATATCTGGGTTCTGCAAAGCCAAAAAACTAGCTGATGCTAGGAACTGTTTAAATAACATCAAGATGCAGGGTTTGGAACCTACTGTTGTTACTTATACTACCCTCATGAATGCATTTTGTGAAGAGGGAAATTTAGAAACCACATTTGAGTTGTTTGAGGAAATGGAGGCATGTTCTGTGCAGGCAAATCGAGTAACTTACACCGTAGTCATGAAAGGTCTATGCAGGCAAGGGAACTTGAAAGAATCTATCCAGGTTCTCAGGAAAATGATAGCTATGGGTCTATCTCCAGATCAAACTTCTTACAATGCTCTCATTCAGAGTTTCTGTAAAGCTCGATATCTGGAAAGAGCATTTGAGTTACATAACATGATGTTGCAACATAATCTTCAGCCTAATCATGTAACTTATAACATTCTCATTAATGGTTTATGTGTTTATGGAGACCTAAAGGATGCCGATAAACTATTTTCTTCTCTCAAAGACCAAAATGTTAGATTGTCAAAAGTTGCCTATACTACTCTAATAAAAGCTCATTGTGCGAAGGGTGATGCTCGGAAGGCAATGGTTCTCTTCAATCAAATGAAAGAGATGGGGTTTGAAATTTCTATCAGAGATTACAGCTCTGTGATCAATAGACTTTGCAAAAGAGATTTAGTAGATGATGCAAAGCTTTTTCTTCGAGTGATGTTAGTTGATGGCATTTCTCTCGACCAACAAATTTGTTCGGTTATGCTTCATTCATTTGACCAATTTGGTGATTTCAGTTCCATATTAGAATTGTACGCTGTGATGATCAAATGTGGCTTTGATCCAGGTTGAAACCGTTGGAGAGATATTTTGTGCTTCTCATCATTGGTTGCTCTCTCTGTTGGTCTTAATTCAGTGGAGAAGGTCTAACACTCAAGCAATATTATTGTTTCATTATTCACAATACATACACACACCCTTGAGAGAGACAAGGCAAGGGAAAGATTCAGTGGTACCCCATTCTCCTCCACAGCCACTGACCAATTAAAACTGATCAGCAGTACGCTTGATGAAGGCACTGACGGTATTTACTTTTTTTTTTTTTTTTTCTAGCTGATTTGCAGGTATGCCCTAATAATATTTTTATCTGTATTAACTCATGTTGATAACCTCAGATGTTCGCGCCACATGACTTTTAAGGACCATTATCATTCATCATGCCCAGTTTTTCTAAGAATGGAGGCCCTGCACTAGAAGTCATTTTCATAAGTTGTGAGTGGAATTTATCAATTGATGAAATGCTTTCCATTCACATATATTTATAGTACTTATTTATTTATAATCTGGGGGTGGGGGATTATTGTTTTTATAAACACGCGTGTGCAAACATGAACATTGCAAGAGTCACGATTATTAACTGGTTGAAGATGTGTTTGCTTAAAATTTACATAAGATATGAGTATGCAGAGGGATGTACTTATTTGCTTATGCAAGCTAAAAAGTTCAGGCACAGACTTGAGACATGGGCAGTGGGCACAATGACGTACAATTAAAATCCTAACATTAAAGAAGAGGAAAAAGGGACTGGTTAATATTAAAAATATCAGGTTGAAAGATTAGATTATTGCATGAAATTGCCGTTAGATTACATTGGTGAATCCATTCATTCTTGACTGCTGACACTTTTGCTGGCAAACACGTCTCTTAATGGCTGTTGTGACTTTCTTTTGGATTCTCGCTCAGTTTTTCACTTTAATGGTGCTCAAGCAGTCATCTCTGTTGTGAAACATGATTAAGTTCTTTATAGGCACATACTTTCTTGACTGGGTTTGGGCGAGCTCTCCAAAGCGTGACTGATTATGTTTGAAATGAAGGACGTATCATGAAGGGTCTCATCTTACGCTGTGTATCTGATGCCTGCTGTTATTCCTGAAGAAAATTGCTGACTTGTTATTTATTCTGCTCTTTAGGCCATTATTTTTTGCAGATCCATCTGACAGATTATTGCCAAACTAATATCAGTTTGATAATTATTAACATTTTAACCTCCAGAGTTATAAAACCTATCACCACTATTAAGCCCTTTGGGTACAGGAAAAAGTCCATAATTGATCTGAAAAATGATTCAGTTTTTGTTTTGCTAATGGCTTTTTCGGGAGTTATTTTATGGTGAAATTCTTCATACTAATGCCACAATAAAATTCTAATAAATCTAGTTTTTTGGCTTGAAAACGATGGTATTTTAAGGTGTTATTTAGAGTGTTTGTTTATTAGACCATTAACATGTGATGGGTAAGCTGAATTTATCAATCAAAACTTGTAAAATTCAACAACTCAAACAGATTCCAATTGAAATCCTTAACACCCAACACTTCAATCCAAATTTCAGATTGCAATTACAGAAAACAGAAAAACAGTAATGAAGAGAGAGTTCAGAGACAGAATCCTCCAAAATGATACTTCCCACCTTTTCCCTCTCGCACCTGACCTTATAACCGTAAGGAAATTGACTTGTTTGGGAAACACGTTTTACAAAAAAAAAAAAACACACTTAACCTATTACAATTAATATTCAACATCCAACGACGACGTACGGAATTTGAATTTCAGTTGACCGTTGAAGTTCCTTCTTCATTCCTCTTCCTTGCTCTGGCACTTCTCTGTCCTTTACTTCCCCAATTCAACTGATATTCCCCCTTTGTGCCTTCGTCATGACATCCCTCCCCATTCGAAAGACCTTGTCCCCAAGGTTGAAAAGTTGGCAGTGTCAAAGATGTACATGAAAGACTGGATGGATCTGGGCTGCACAAGGTAATTCCAGTTTGCAAGCCATTGTCCCCAATCTCTGAATCACTTTATAAGGTCCATAGTACTTCGCAGAAAGCTTCTTGTTGGTTCTTTTGGCTACAGTTTGTTGTGCATAAGGGTGTAACTTCAAGTACACCCAATCTCCTATTTAAAATTCCCTTTCACTCGTGTTCTTATCTGCATGCATAAAACTTCATCCTAGCACTGGACTGAGTTAGATTATCCTTTAGAATGTTGTCCATCTCTTGTCTATCCTATAATACCTCCTCCGCTGAAGTATTGGAGATTTGTTGGTAGGGCCCTAAGGCCAACTGAGTCTGCGCAATACCTCCTCCGTTGAAGTATTGGAGATCTATAGTCTACGCAAAACCTCCATGTGCCATCCTTCTTTTTTACTAGCATGACAGCAGAAGCATAGAGGCATTGCTGGCCTTTATGATTCCATTTTCCTTCACCATCCTTTCAATCTCCCCTTTCTGAACAATAGGACACCTGTATGGTCTGATTTTAAATGGTTGTGCACCCTCCTTCATTGGTATATGATCATCATTAAATTGCGTACGTGGCAATCCCTTGGGTTCTAGGAAAACCATAGGAAATTGATTTACCACTGCCTTAAGTTCAATTGGCATGGGTTCCTATTCTTTCTCAGTAATGGCAGAGATCTGAGCCACTATACCATAAGGCTGCTTCTTGAATTCACTCTTCTTCTCGGTACCAATCATCATTTGGAATTCTTCTCTGGTCACTTCATTCTGAAGTGTAATTTCTGTACCCTCATGATTGAAGGTTATACTTTAACAAAATCAAACAACACAGGGCTAAATTGGCTTAGCTAGTCACTCCAAGTACCATATCACTCCCTCCCAATTTAAGCACCCTTAGCTGGAACTGAAATTCCAGATTCTGCATCCTCCAGATCAGTGGATTACACACATTTTTACTGACCAATCTCCCTCCCCTTGCTTGCTACAGATACTGAAGTGGGTTTTGCTTGCTGCATCTTACAGTTGATAGACTGAGCCAAATTGTCCGTCTATGAAACTGTGGGTGCTTCCACTATCAATTAATATAGACACCTTCCTTCTTTTAATCATCCTAGGGAGTCGGATTGTCTTTACCATGGGGCACCTACCAATGCATAGATGGATATCTGCATTACTTCGTCTACTACCTCCTTACTCATTTGGTCTTCAACCTCATCCAGTGGTTCCTCTGCCTTCCCGTCATCTTCATCGCCCACTAGTATAAAATTGAGCATCTATTCCTGCATACGTTTAGTATACTTTTCATCACATTTGTAACACAATCCCAGCTCCCTTTTAGCCTGAATATCTGTAGGGGTGATAGCTTTAAATTTAAGAGGGTTGTTGGAGTTTTTGGAAGGAGGTTCTGAATATGTGTTGGGTTTATTTGTGACTTCATTTAGCTTGGGGTTAGGATTTGGATTGGTTCATTTAGAGTAGGGGTGTGGTTTGAAGGTTTTGGGTCCTTTGTTTAAGGTTGATATGGTATTCTCCTGTAAGAGGACGATCTCAAAAGCTTTGGCAAGGGTGGAGGGTTGAATCATTTTCACCATGGATTTGATCTCATCTTTGAGACTACTGATGAAAATCGAAATATAATATGACTCAGGCAGGTGGGGTAAGGATACCATTACCCGGGATTTCAGCTCCTTAAATTGTTCCTATATTCCATGACAGTCTCCTTCTGCCTTAATTTACTGAAGACTTCTACTACTTCTTCAGCTGTATTCTCAGCTAATCTCCTTTGCAAATGCATCCCAATTAGCAGTTGGGTGGCTGGAGATGAAGCCATGAAACCAAATGTCAGCCTTACCTTTTAGATCATCTCGCGATTCCCACTTTCAAGTTTCAACTCATCCCCTACCGGATGAATTTGAAAATACTTGTTTGCCTTCCTCAGCCATTCCGTTGGCCCTTCTCCATTAAAATAATGGAAATCTATCTTTGGTAATTTGGCAGTCATCCTGATCTCCCTACTTCTATTGGAATTACCTAAGCGGATATCATTTCCCTTAAGGCTGTCCCCACTGATCAGAGATGATGACCCATATCCTTCAACTTGTTTCTCATTGTAATCAGTCTTATTACCATCCAACTGAGCTAACATTAGTGCCATCGATTCCTGAGTAGCCTTCATTTCACCCATCAACTGTTCTATTCGATCCTGTCTAGTACACACGGCCTGCAACCTTTGGTCACTGGTTTTAAAAACCACTCCCGAATATGCTATATCGTTATCCTATCTCTTAACGTGTTCTTCGTTTGATTTACTCCGGGTTTATGCCATTTCCAGATCCGTTGCTGCTCTAATACCAATTTGTGATGGATGAGCTGAATTTATCATTCAAAACTTGTAAAATTCAACAACTCAAACAGATTCCAATTGAAGTCCTTAACATCCAACACTTCAATGCGAATTTCAGATTCCAATTACAGAAAACAGAAATGAAGAGAGAGAGGGAGGGAGGGAGAGAGAGAGAGAGAGGGAGGGAGAGAGAGAGAGAGAGAGTTCACAAACGGAATCCTCCAAAATGATACTGCACACCTTTTCCCTCTCGCCTGACCTTATAACCGAAAGGAAATTGACTTGTTTGGGAAACACGTTTTTACTAAAAAAAATAAAAATAAAAATAAAAAAATGCACTTAACCTATTACAATTAATACTCAACATCCAACGACGTCGTACAAAATTTGAATTTCAATTGGCCGTTGAAGTTCCTCCTTCATTCCTCTTCCTTGCTCTGGGACTTCTCTGTCCTTTCCTTCCCCAATTCGACTGATATTCCCCCTTTGTGCCTCCGTCATGACATAACATTACGTTCCTAGAATCTTGATTGTTCACCCCTTTTGATTTGCTGTATGTTTTTTCCTTAAATGTTATTATTCTTCAGGATGAGCTACCGTATTTATTATGATTGTTTCATGCTTGGATGGTTGAACGGACTTCAGAGGATGTTGGAACAAATTTGTTTCTCTCACTTCCGTCCACTACTTATTGAGCAAGAGGTATGAATAGGAAGATGGTTACATTTTTTTTTTTTCAATTTACATAATCCTTTTACTGTCAGCCTGTTTTGGAAACCGGGGCATGAATGAAATGTACATGCATAAAATAAATGAGGGAAAAATTAAATATATTTTTGTATAGATATTGAATTTTGAGAATGGTAGCTAAATTAACTTTAGTTTAATCTTTTCGTATCTTTTATTTGGTGCAAGACATAGGTGGCTAGGATTACCATTCACTTCCTGTGGAAGGCGGCTGCGCAGAGTCATTGAACATTTCAATTATGCATATGCTCTGTTGAAATTAGTTTTTTCAAGGTGGAACACGAGTTCAGCCTGAGGGAGGCCGGATCTGGGAAAAATCCAGCAACAACCAACCTGCATGGCCAATAGATGAGTAAATAAAATCAGAATGTGAAAAAATGTAAAACAATAATTCATTCGCTCGGCAAATCATTTAACAAGCCTACCGGTTGGGACTGGTCTCGCAGAAATGTGAAGGCAAGCTTCATTTGCTCTGTAACATATAAGTTAGGCTTATGGATTTTGGTCACACAATTTGTGGGAATTCAACTTATATGAAATCAATATTTTCTTGCCAAACGTGCTCTGTGCATTATAATTAGCAAGATTTTATTATTGCAGTTCCAATCCGCCTTTACATGGGAAAATTAGCCGATACCCTGCATATTCTAAACTATACAACTCAAAATTAAGGTGGTATAGTTTTAATTTCATGAATCAGGTGATGATGAAGATTAAGATTATGATTAATATATTAAATAATTATCCTAAATCAAATCTTTTCAAATAATACCATTACCATAACCATGCACTTATTTTTCTCTCTATATTCACTCTCTTACACAACTTCTTTCTCTGTCTACCCTCCCTCTCTTTCTCAACTTCTTCTGCGTCGATACAGATGTTGATTGTAGTTCTGGTAGTGAAAATGAATTGAAATTGAAACTTCAGGTCAAGGGTGAGCAGATTTGTGGGTTTTGGGATTTTGAAATTTTTTGATGAAATGAAGAGGATTCATTCAGCGGGCTCTATGAGCTAGGCTCCAATGTTGACCTAGAATTTGTGTGTTGGATTGTTGGTGGCGACGCTAAAAATTTGATTGTACGTGTGTGCGGTTGCAAACCTTGCCCGCCTTTTATTTAATTTAATATAATATTTACTATAGACTAGGAATATTTTTTGTAAATTTTGGTGATTATACAAGGGATCTTGGGGTTTTGCTTAGTTTGTAATGGAACTAAATTTGTGCATGCAAGGTATTTGTGCTAATGTTTGACTACACTCGGAGAAGCAGTAACTTTGCTTTGCTTGTGTTGATAAGCCTTATAATCAATTCATAAAATTGCAAGTATAATTTTTTATCTCAAAGAGTGATCTCTTCCAGAGTCCAAATTATATGGTAGGATTGAAGGTATAGAGGTGGTAGTTGAGGTAAGGAAATGTGGTGGTGGATGGTGGTAATGCAATATAGTAAGAAAAGAAACACTGACATGAAAAGTTCTTCATTGACTTGGAGTGTGAATTGAAGTCGGTGAATAACAATACATTTTTTTTTTTTTTTTCCTTCATAAAAAGTTTCCCTATGTCATGATATGAAAAGTGTAAATAAAAGATGAAAATGAAAACAAAGAAAAACTAGATTTGTCAATTTAGGATGAGTGCTGGTTTTGACTATATTTGATTCCTCTTAAAGTAGAGCACAAATTTCTCGACTATTTATTTGTTGGAAATGGATGGTGTAAGCAGGAGGCATTTTGCATCTCAAAGTGGATTCTGATATTAAGAGACACTTTATGGCATTAGCATTCACAAACTGTTGTATTTTATGATTGACCAACTCTTGAACAATGCTTACTCTTTCAACTTCAACATTGTTACCTCTTTTATTCTCCATGTAGTTTGGTCTTTGATTAATATAAGTTGTAGTCAAACAATTATATATCACAATCAGACAACAACACGTCACAATGAATGCATTACATGTCACAAACATTCATAGTGAAAACAGACATGATCACAGATAGTCACAATTAACGCAAACTTAATCACGGAGAGTTACAGTTAACACAGAAGGTTACGGATAGTCACAATTAACACAAAATTGCTCACAAAAAGTCATTGTTCACATATTAGATCACAAAACATTGTTAACACATACATTACATACAACCACAGTCAAGGCAACGCTGGTAATATATAATCAAAGTTACTACAGATCAAGTCATAGACAGTCACATTTAAGAAAGACATGGTCATATACAATCAAAGTTAAGATAAACCTGATTACAAACAATAACAATACACAAATTTGGTCACAAACATAATAGCTCAAGCATATCTGGTCATAAACATTCAATGTTATAACATACCTGGTCAAATACTTTCGCAGTTAAAGACATACATGGTCACATACAATCATAATCAACACAGACCTGATCACAAACAATAATAGTTTACATAGTCTTGATCAAGGAGAATGCCAACTTAACCCTTGTTTGACACACGTTCTCTCAAGATACATTCTTTCAAAAATCATTTTTAACCACACATTCTTCAATAAAATAATAATTTTCATCATATCAATAACTTTTTCTTACTTTTTAACCACAAATTTCTCATCATATCACTATTTAAAATACATTCTTTTCTCAATAATATTCATCAAACACCCCCTTACACAGACTTGATCAAAATAGTCACTAATAAACTAAACATAGTCATATACAACACAAATGACACATTCAATAAATTACAGTTTTCTGAGATTTTATGAAATATGGTAACTTGTTCACAACACGAATTTTTATATCATATATTGAATTCAAAATTTTGCATCAATTGTAAATCTTAGTTGAATAACATTAACACAAAAATGGTCAAAGACAATCACTATTAACACAAAATAGGTCACAAATAGTCACAACACTAGTCACAAAGTCACATTTAATGCGTATAAAATTGGTCACATATTGTTTTGATTTCATATACTGGCTGGTTACGGCATTTAAAGCATAGGTCACATATAATTCATCACAAGCCACGAGTAATCACATTTAACATAAACATAATCAATGTGATTGAATCACAAACATGGTAAAAAAAAATAGTCACATTCATAACAAACACTGATTGCAGACGATTTTTGGCTTAAATATGTCTAGAATAGCATTTCTAGATCGGCATTGTTAAAAATTTTGAAATTACTCTCTGATCACAAAATTAAAATCAGATATTACAAATTGGGTAAAATTTATACAAAATTCATGAATTACAGTCATCGATCACGATTAAAAGCAGTTGTAAAAAAATGACTACAGAAAACTTCAAAAGCTTATGCGTACATTGATATATGTTTTTCGAATGCAAACAAAATTGCAATTGATTTACTACGTGACCAAAAGAGTCGAAATGCGTATTTGCTTTGGGAAAATCTAATAAATCTAACAACGAGCTATAAGTGCACCAAAATAATGAATTTGAGAAGCTATTGTCGTTTGCCGTTTGCATTACGGTGGTTTAGCGACCAATTGATGACTTATGAGATAAATTGTAGTGATTGAGGGGAGGATTTGTGAATGGAGATTATATTAAGAGAAAGTTAGAGATTGTTCTCTTTGTGTTTTGAATTTTGAATTCATTTTGGGTTTTATGTTTTGAGACGCGTTTTGAAAATTTTGACTTGATTATAACTAAAATCACATAAAATGACAAATTTGTCGTTTTGAGTTTTATTTGTAAGTTTTTAACTTGTTTTCAAAAATGCGTTTTCGAAAATAGAAAAGAGAACGCGTTTTCACTGTTTTGGAAAATTAAAATAGAAAACGACTTGAAAATGGTAAAGAGAACATACCCTTAGTGTCTGATTGTGGCTAAAGATTGACAAATATATTTTTAAAACGGAATATTTCTTATTTTTAGTATCTATTAAATTACATTTTATTCTAAATTAGACTATGTTATTTATATATTTTATTATATTACATTTATCACCTGAATTTTAAAATTATTTTTCAAGATTTTATTAGTTATGAAATGATATTCTTATAGTCTAATAATAGTGTATTTTTCCCTCGGAAAATTTTATTACTAAAACATTAAGTATAACGTACTTCAAATCTAAGAATTAAGGTTTACTATTTCAAAAATAAGATATTAATTAGAAATCTAATTAAAAAATATTTTATTAATTAAATATATTAAGATCACAATATTATATTGATAAGTGTATTTTATATACTTATTCGGATTTCAAAATATTGATATTTCGTAATTCTTTTAATGAAATTATAGTCTAATGTATTGTATAATATGTTATTAGGTGAAACTCGATGAATAGAAGTGTAATCGAAAGAAAGGAGTGAAAAATGACGAAAAGGGGCAAATATCCAAAGATTGGCGACTAAAGTGTAAATAATCAAAAGTTGTGCCGAAACTTACGATGAAGATTCGAGAATATTAGGGGTCAATTGGATGCAATTAGAAGTTAAAATGAGTGAAATATAATCAAAATGTTTTCACAAATCAATTTTCAACTACATAAGGATATTTCAGATTTTAAGCTGGAGATTAGACCCATTTTTGGCCTAGGAAACATTCGAATTGGAAAATAACTACTTTAGTAAAGTTGTGGATCTTTGAGTTATATTTTCAACGCACTTTTAATCGTTTTAATCGGATATCAGAAGAGAAAGTTATGACAAAAATGTCGAAGAAGGT
>CAIGRF010091708.1:0-15917 GCA_903798235.1 Fraxinus ornus
AAACAATTTCTAGAATATTCCATAATACTCTACGTAATTTTCCAATAATTCTCGTATTTAAGTGACTTTAAATTTGGTTTAATTTTCATTCACCAAATAACAAATCCCACTTAAATAATCATTTAAAATTGGCCAAAACCAATTTTCAATACAAAATTCCAACATAGTTGCAATTATTTTTGTTGGTTATGTATACACTGATCATTATGTGCACATTTTCAATTCATTTCATGATATAATTAAAATCTTGTTGTCTTCTAAGTAATACATTGGATGGTTAGTCTCTAAGATGCACGGTGATTTGCAGTCTTCTTCATCTTTTTTCCCAATTTGAGCACAAGTCAATTTCATGGATAAAATGGTAAAGACTCAGTTTTGCTTTTTGGCATTTACATTTGTGAACAAGGAAAAAACTTCATTACAATCGTTGCAGACTGAGTTTTTTACATTGAACAGCACCCCATCTCCCGAATTAACCAGCATGCTGTTGGATTCAAATTCAATTTTATTTTTTTTCTGTATTTTCACATTTTCTCCTGTGTTCAATTCTCTTTGTTTATCCTTAACTTACATGTTTTCATGCATCTGCAATGAAGTATGACGTGACATTCAAAGATAAATTCAGAGAGGAAACATGGAGCCATGAAGGAAGTTTGAAGAAACCTTGAAGTTGATATAACATGATTTGGATTTCTTAATTCGCATCGTGTTAAGCTCGCTGTGTACAGATATTCGTAGTCTTCGAAATCGATCAGCTTTCATAGTCATATGCTAAAAATCATCTGCTAGATTCACAGATAACAAATTGACTAAAAATATGATTAAAGTGTATAATTTTTGGTCTTGTCATCTTTGAACCTGTCAAGAAAGGTTGAGTTTCCCATATGTTACATTTTTTTACTTGAACCGAATTGTTAGTCGGTGGGGCATAGGCTCTGCTTGTCAATAAAATAATGAACGATGATGAGAAAAGTAAAAAAGGTATGATGCTGAAAAGAGAGGGAAATAGCAAAAAGAAAAGCTGAAAATCAAAGTTATACTTCATTGCAAGCATGTACACTTCCATCATAAGATCTTTGTTTGTGTTGATGAGATCACTTTATTAATCTTATCACTTAATACCACATCACACGAGGATCATCCTTGGTGAAAATAAATTGCATTGCTCTTTAACCATTAACATCTATATATTCATACATATTAATTGAAAAATAAGGGGAAAACAATAAGGGTGTGTTTGATTGGAAAAAATTCCATGGAAAATGGCCTTTTTCATCCGAATTCTTGATTGTCATTTTTTTTCCATGAAAAATATTTTCCAACATTTGAAAATATGGCTAGTTTTCCTTCTTTTTAAGGAAAACATTTTCTTTGGGAGTGGGGGTGGGGAAGGGAGGTAGGTTTTTGTTTTCCTCGAAACAAAGAAAATATTTTTTTCTAGGAAATATTCTTCATGCCAATCAAAAGTAAAACAAAAAGTTCATTGGAGTGTATAAAAAAGATTTCTTTTAAATTTAAAGATGCTTTTTAAAAATAAAGTCTCTTGAAGATGCTTTAAGTGCATTAAAATAAGGAAAATAAGGAGTTTGTTCCTTAACGATATAATAATTAGATTTTATCTTTTGGTATGATATTTCTTGGGTAAGGGCTCTTTCTTCACAATTAAGCCACTTATAACCTAAGATACAGGAATTATTTCAACAATTTATTTAATGGAAGGTAATTGTGGTCCTTTGAGATTTGTGAAATTTCATTATAGATACAAGTGTTGAGACTTATATAATAGAAATATACCGATCTTTAAACCATTGTTCTAAGAAGCTCACCTAGACTTCGCCTAGCCCTTGCTGCCTAATCTTGCTTATGCGTTTACGCCTGGGGCTTGTAGTTAGCCTTGTCGTCTAGTTATACTTTACGTTTTTTAAACACTGCTTGAAATTGAGGGATGTTATGAGGGGATTATGAAAGTGTCTTTGTGATGCTATATTTTTTCACATTCACCGGTCTTTGAAATTATGGGATATAGTAATAGAAAATGGATGTTAAGGTAGTGTCATGAATGCGACAGAAATGATTTGTGAAGATGGGTGTGTTGCTGGTCTAGAGGTGGCATGGATGGATCATAAATTGTGACAAGACAGTTTATAACATGGTCATGCTATGTGTACATAGGTGTACACATAGGGGGTTACATAATGTGAGTGGGGTGGGGCCCATGCTACATTGTCGTGGACCCCACCTCACTCACATTATGTCATCCCCTATGTGTACACCTATGTACACATAAATACACATAGATTAATCCTTATAACATTATGTGGTTGGGGGCATGTCTAGCATGGATGTAAGAAGATGTCATTGAGGAGCAAATATTAGTAAAATTAGGTTAGAAGGAAAGGAATACCGAAATTAAAATTGTCTGATGTAATGGCAAAAAAAGAAGAAAAAAATGATTGCATTGAATGATCCTGCAGAAGTAGTGATGAGACAAATGGAATGGCAATGGAGTATTTATGAAGATGGCCTCAAACTAATTGACAATAAGGCCTAGTCTCCCACTGTATTACATTTTGATAATTACGAAACTATCTATATGTCTTGGATAATTATTTTCCATATAGCCTAGCAGTCAATGAGTCAATTATTTGAATATGGTTCACAACTAGGCAGAGAGAGATGCATTAAATGAAGACTATACCAGTCGATTTCAAACAGGCAAGCACACAGAGGATCATCATGAAAGATCAAACAAAGGGAAATCAGGGTTCCCATATTCCTGTTTTTTTCTGGTGGATAGTTGCAATTATTTTTGTTGGTTATGTATACACTGGTCATTATGTGCACATTTTCAATTCATTTCATGATATAATTAAAATCTTCTTGTCTTATAAGTAATACATTGGATGGTTAGTCTCCAAGATGCAAGGTGATTTGCAATCTTCTTCATCATTTTTCCCAATTTGAGCACAAGTCAATGTCATGGATATAATGGTAAAGACTCAGTTGTGCTTTTTGGCATTTACATTTGTGAATAAGGAAAAAACTTCATTACAATTGTTGCAGACTGAGTTTTTTACATTGAACAGCACCCCATCTCCCGAATTTACCAGCATGCTGTTGGATTCAAATTCAATTTTTTTTCCCCTGTATTTTCACATTTTCTCCTGTGTTCAATTCTCTTTGTTTATTCTTAACTTAGCCCCTGTTTGACACCCATTTTGGGAGAAAAATTGGTTTTTGAATAGTGATTGATGGAAAAATGTGTGGTTAAAAAGTAAGGAGAATTTTTGGGTTTATGTGTAATATTATTTTATTGATAGAATGTGTGGTTGAAATGAAGAAAGAGAAAAAGAAAGAGAATGAGAATGAAAAAAATGGGTGTCAAACATAGGCTTAATTGNACATTAAAATGTTCATTTTCATTTTTCTACTCATTTTCAACCACACATTTTTCAATAAAATAATATTTTACATCACATCAATAATTTTTCCTTCTTTTTCAACCACACATTATCCATCAATCTACCATTCCAGAATACATTCTTCCAAAATAATGTGGCTCAAACACACCCTTACATGTTTTCATGCATCTGCAATGAAGTATGACGTGACATTCAAAGATAAATTCAGAGAGGAAACATGGAGCCATGGAGGAAGGTTGAAGAAACCTTGAAGTTGATATAACATGATTTGGATTTCTTAAGTCGCATCGTGTTAAGCTCGTTGTGTACAGATATTCGAAGTCTTCGAAATCGATCAGCTTTCATAGTCATATGCTAAAAATCATCTGCTAGATTCACAGATAACAAATTGACTAAAAATATGATTAAAGTGTGTAATTTTTGGTCTTGTCATCTTTGAACCTGTCAAGAAAGGTTTGAGTTTCCCATATGTTACATTTTTTTACTTGAACCGAATTGTTAGTCGGTGGGGCATAGGCTCTGCTTGTCAATAAAATAATGAACGATGATGAGAAAAGTAAAAAGGTGGGGATGCTGAAAAGAGAGGAAAATAGCAAAAAGAAAAGCTGAAAAAGCTTTGCCATGTGGTTTCTCCTGGTTTCTGCTGACGCTGAGAAATGGTCATCTGGATTTTTCTTTTCTCAGCATCGATGATTGATTTGTGAACACGCAGACCCAAAACAGTTGATCTAGAAATCATGCACAATTACGTGTTTTGTTTGAAGTCCAAAAATATCTTGTATAGCTACAACCAGTATCTTAAACGAAAATCTCCATCTCAATCCCTGTTTGACAATTATTATTATTATAAAATTGTAGTCATTTTTAACCACAAATTTATACAATAAAAAATATATTGCACGTAAATTCAAAACTTCATTTTATTTAACCACAATTTTCAAAAAAAAAAAATTATCATTCAAAACACCATTTTTTCCTCGAATTAATGGTCGGGGCTCAAAATTTACTCAAAAATTTTACTACTAGATTCAGAGGGTGTTTGGTGAGGATTAAAATTAAATTTTTAGTGAATTGTGATAAAAAATTTTGAAATGTGTGGTCTAAAGAATGTGGGACTCATAAAAGATGTGATTAATATTGATTTTTGACTTTGACTTAAATTAACGTCAGATTAAAATCCGACCCAAACATGCCCTCAATTATCTAAACATAATTACTTTAGTGAAATAGTTTGTAGTGAGCATTGCAGCAATTCAATAGCCAGTTTAGATTTCATCTCAATTTTGTTAATCCATGTTTTTTCATTCTCAATTTTTCTTTATCTCAAAGTAATTTCATTATTTTTCTCCAAATCTCCTATCTAAATTCGAACTCGATTTACAACCAAGAATACTAAGAAGTATTATTATTATTTTGTTTAATGAAATATAAAAATAGAAAATATTATTTAACTACAAGTACTAATATAATTTTCAAACCCTAAAAATAATTAAGAGTGTATCTCAGGAAAATAATTATTATAGAGTGGTGCTAGTGGTACATTAGGGGAGCGATGTCCATAATGGACACACTCCCCTGATGTAAGAATTATCCATTATTATAATAGTTGGGAGTGGAACTAGCAATGTTAGGAGCATCATTATCATTTTCATCCATACCCACAATCAGTTAAAATAGTCATTTTTCTGTAGTCCAATATCGATCAAATTGTGATAATCCCCGGAATCCTTTATATACAAATTAACTCCAGATACAAAAAGAAAATTATAGTTTTGAAGCTATTCATTTATCCACACTAATGGAAAATTCTGGTCAGTGTTACCGATTTTTTTCTCCTGTCTATTTGATATTATTCGCACTGTAGTTATTCATATGCGTGTGAAATATTAACCTTTTTTTTACCTTGAAGTGTATTTTTTTTTTATTTGGGAGTAGTTTTTTATGAAAGGTTTATTGATATTGCTGAGTGATTGTGTGTTTTCTGGCTACTTTTAGTTATTGGGAGTTTGATTTATGTTAGAAATTTTGCTGAGTATTATGAAAACTGATGGTAAAAAAGAAAAAGGTTTCTTAATATTGTTCGTGTGCTTGAATAAGTTTAGACGAAGGCTCAGCTTTTGTAAATTCTGTTTCGTAACGATTAATATTAAGTTAGATAGTGGTGTGCCTATATTCCAGCGTATATACATGTTCATTATACCTATACATTTGTATTTTTTGTTTTTTTGTTCAATACTAAAGCACGCAATATGTTGTCATCAGTTAATTTTCATTGTTTGTGAGCTTAGACTACTTACTTTTTGGGATGGTTTAGTGAGATATTAGTGGATGTCAATTTTTCCTTCATATAGCACATACATTGGAATTATTTGTTTAATGATAAGGCATGAGCTATGCAGTTTGTTATTTTTCTGGAAGCGTGAGCTAAATGTGTTAACTGGATTTTCCCTTCTCATCGGATAATTGGATAGCCATTTCATGGCCCGGATGCCTTGTAGCCTAAAAATGATGCTTGTGCTTATGATACCGTGCAGAAAATCACCAAGAGACGATAGCGCCTCCAGTAGAAGGTGTTGCAGGAGGTGGGACAGCATATGGATGGAGTGAAAGTGTGGCATGTGATCCTACTTTACTGAAAGGGATGATTGATCCTAAGAAAGTTCATTCTTCAGAATTAGTACACGCGTGGTGCATGCCAAGCACGGCCAATGTTGGACCACAAGATATGCCACGAGCATTAGAGCCAGTAAGTTTGTTCAAATTATGTTTATGTTTACTAATAATCTATCAGGTTAATCATCTTCTAAATTTGGTATTATTCTTGTTATGATTACACCCGTAGTTTGCTTGTGTGATCTATATATAAAGGCACTGATGGAATCTCGTTGGATATTGCCGTACATCCACAATTCATTTTTATATTTCTATTCTGGCCTTGCCTTTTCTCCATTTCTATTTCACGTTTATGTACATAGTTGAGGCAACAAATACTTTGAAACGTGTTGATAGCCACTTTCTGATTTGTTACCACCGGAGTTTTAGGGATTATCCATGAAAACTTGTTATGGGCGTGTTCGGTAGAGATTAAAATCGGATTTAAATTGAAAAACTAGTCGTTATTGTTGACTTTTATTAGACGAGTGGGACCCAAAAACGGCTATATTTTCAATTTTTATCCAATTTTGAGCTGTACCAAACAAGCTCTATAATGCATCTACTTTTCGTAGTTTCCTTGCCAACTGACACGGTTTACCTTCAAGATATCTCTCTTGGCAGCTAGAAATGAGAGGGAAAGTGTACAAATAGCTATACGTCCAAAAGTTTCTTGGGCTGGATCTGGTATTGCTGGGACTGTACAGGTCCAATGTACTGATCTTTGCTCCACTTCCGGTGATAGGTTTGTCTCTTTCACACGCAAATATATCATTCGTTTATAATATGTGTATTTAAAGTTGATGTTGCCATTGATGCAGACTGGTGGTTGGTGAATCATTGAGAATGAGGCGAGTAGTGCCTGTTTTAGGTGTTCCTGATGCTCTTGTGCCCCTAGAAATGCCACTCGCTCAACTAAACCTGTTTCCTGGGTATTGATATCTTACATGTTAAAGTGGACCCTGATTAGGTTTCTATAGTTTGGAATCTTATATAACATCAAAAAAATCATTTCAAAAATTTTTTGTTTTGCAGAGAAACAACAGCAATTTGGGTTTCAATTGATGTTCCAAATGCACAGCACCCAGGTCAATACGAAGGAGAACTCGTAATCACTGCTACTGGAGATGTCGCAGAGTGATAGTCTTTCCTCTTTACTTTAGTTAATTATTAGTTTTGACACAATGGATAATTACATTACATGGTTGACTCTTAGTTTTCTGATGTCAACAACTGATACTTCAAATCATTAATGTGGATTTCTAAGCACATTTTTTTCTACATTTGTTCATTCTAACTCATTACAGATCTACAGCACAGTTCCTGGGTAAATCTGAGAGGCATCAACTGTACAGGGAATTAAAGAATTGTGTTGATGTTGTTGAGCCCATTGATGGAAAATCACCAGATGAATTGGTGGGTTCTTTGTCACTAATACATCATCTAAAGCTTTTGTATTTAACCTAGTATATGCATCAGCTATTCGTATGTATTTCTGTTTTTCAGGTAGAAAGAGTGAAATCTGCAACCTCATCTTTGAGAAGAGTTCTTCTATCTCCACCATTTTCTGATTTGTTTTCAGAAAATGGGGTGGTGGATATGATGGATGAGGATGCTATTACAAGCCATTCAATACGACTGAAGCTAACTTTGACAGTCTGGGATTTTGTTCTTCCAGCGACACCTTCCCTTCCAGCTGTTATTGGAGTATCCTACCCTTTTTTTCCCGGGCTCTAGGCATTTTTTTGTTTTAAATATGCACATGATACACTGGTGCTAGTGTGGTGGAATTGATTGCTTTACTAACCCTATACCATATAATGTCTATTAGATTTCTTCCTTCCCATTAAAAGAATTTGCAGTCTAGTTATTGCTTATTGCCATTTACATGTCAATCATGCTGAATCTGTTGAAAAGGTTTATTAGGAATTTTAATAGCCTTGAACAAAAGCCTAACACTCCCTTACTGAAGTGCATTTTGCTCCAACTATGTTCAGAGAGTGGCAAAAAATCCAGATCACGTGCCTTTAGCGTTCTTTTCTAAAATCTGAATTTTGATAACTAATCTCTTTTAGCCGTTTCTTGTCCACCTATATTGTTCCTTTTCTATATTTATGTTTACAGTTACAACCATTAATGTTTAGACGTCCACAATAACTGTTATGACTGCTAATGTCGGAAAACAGCATCAAGTGAAATATTGCAATTGCTGGAGTATAGGTATATCAAACGTTATTATCCATTCATGTATTTTGATTTTGATTTTTGATTTTTATTTTTTGTGGGAGTTGATTTATATGAGATGGACCATAACTATTACCTTTAACATAAAGCGGAGTGAAAGGTTTATGAGCATAGTCTCCCTTAAACTTACTCAGATATCTGATACGGTTATTGAAGACCGTTTTGGTGTTGAACATGGAAGCAGCGAGTGGTATGAGGCACTGGATCAGCATTTCAAGTGGCTGCTTCAATACAAAATCAGCCCATACTTCTGCAGGTGGCGTGAAAATATGCGCGTTCTGACTTACACTTGTCCATGGCCAGGTAATAGAATGAAGCAGATCTAGATGCTACTAGACTTTCAGGTAGTGTACCGCATTTAGTTGTATTAGAAAATGAAGTGCATTTTTCAGTATCTGAACTTGTTGAATGTCAAATATTTTAAACGCCAAGCATGGACATTTCCCTAAAACTGACCCTTCAATGTTTGTGCAGCTGATCATCCAAAGTCGGATGAGTATTATTCTGATCCTCGGATTGCAGCATATGCTGTACCATATAGTCCAGTAGTCTCCTGGTGTGCAAACAGCTCTTTCGCTAATTCTAGCTTATGTCTTTCGGTATGTATTATGATGAGCATTTACCTCTTGATGTGCAGCGGTGATACGGAAAAGGACTCTCTGCAACGAGAGGTTGAGATATTAAGAACAAAGAATCATTGGAGAAAAGCCTACTTCTATTTGTGGGATGAGGTGGGTACTCGCTATTTTAAGTTGTGAGCTTGTGTGATTTTCCTATGTTTTGTAAGGGCGATTTGGGATTCTGGAGTGATGTCTTTTTTTTTGGCTATAGTTCATTTTTTCAAGCTGATGCCAGACGAAAGTGAGTAAGAAGAACAACACATGATTGCAATTTTTTGATTCGCGCACGTATACCAAAAAGCAATCGAAATTGGAGTAAAACTCTAAATTTGTTATATTTTAATGTAAACAAAGCCAAGGAACCTAATTCCAGCAGCATTATTTAATTAAGAGCAAAATCTAATTGCTAATTGGAATAAAATTTGCTTTGTAGTCATTCAACTACTAAATAATTATAAAAGACACTTACAACAATTAATAACAAAAGATAAAAATAAATATTAAAGATAACATAAATTAAAAGTACTATCTATATTCATCACAATCTCATAGAAGATTTAATTTACTTTTAATCAATTACATAGCAAGAGAAGGGAAAGGAAAAGGAAAGGATTAAATGATGTAGGAAGGGAAGAAAAGAAAACAAGATGGAGGGATAGTGGATGCCTGGTTTCTCTTGTTTGGATAGCTGAAGAAGGATAGGGACTGAGTGACTAATCTACTTCGTATCTATTAATTATTTACAAAACATGGCACTTAAGGAGGAAAAAGTATTACATGCAGAAGCATGAAGGATATTATTAAAATTTAGCCCATTTCTTTCCTGCTCTTTCCCATCTGCCTTTTGCTTCCTAAATATCCCTCCAAATGTGTTATGAGTACCAATTCTCCTTCCATTTCAATTCGTTCTAATTCTTTCAATGCAAATATGTAGTTTAATTTTGTTGTGGGATAAACTTTAATTCTGAGTCTAATTATGTTTCTTCTTTCATACACAGCCAACACCAACTTTATTTCTATCATTTATTTGTTATTCTTTTTCTTTTGATGCGATTCTGTTTCTTTTGTCCAGCCACTGAACCTTGAACATTACGAGGGTATTCGGAACATGGCAAGTGACATTCACGCTTACGCACCTGATGCTCGTATCATGACTACTTACTATTGTGGTGATTTACTAATTGTCCTTTTTAATTCTTATGATTTGCTTTACTTGCATCTCCTTTCAATGCGCTTTTATTTGAACGACTTATCTATGCTTGAAACCGAGTTCTGAGAAGTTGACAGAGAAAATATATTTGTACAGAAGCTCACTTCATTTGCGTTTCTTTGAACTTCAAAATACTAGCTAAACGAGGTCTTGTATTCTAAGAAAATAATTGCATTATTTGGTATTAATGGTTCTTCTTTTGGACATTCTGGTTAAACATAATAATTTTTTAATTTTGCGAGAATAAATATGACGGACTTTCGGTTCTTTCTGCTTCTTTTTAATCCCAAACATGTAATTAATGAGTCATTTCAAACATAGTAGATTACTCATGTATTCACAATATTGAGTAATTCACTCGCAATGAAATGAGGCATCCGAGCTTTATTTTAATCTGCAGTAATAACAATGTAAAAATTCACATTAGAGCCTATCATGCTATCAAGTTATCAAGTTACAGTTTTTGTTCTGTTATCTGGTTGATTCTATTTTCTCTAATGTCTCTCTAACTTTATGCAGGACCAAGTGATTCTCCTCTGGCTTCCAATAACTTTGAGGCTTTTCTTAAAATTCCAGAGTTTCTTCGTCCCCATACTCAAATATATTGCACAAGGTATTAATCCTAGCTGATTCCTTTATGATACTTGTTAGTGTTAGTCCATGCACTACCCGATCACATGAGATGGTTTGTAGGTGAAGGTAATATGGATGTATGGTTGGATGACTGGAGTGGAGAAGGGAGATTAGCTGCATTAAGTGAACTTTCTGAGCATCTTGTATATATACCTACACTCCTACATTTACCACATGCTCCTTCCTTTCACTTTTATCAATGGAGTCTATTGTGTATGGTATACCATGATGTGTACATTGTCTGAAAGGTGAAAAAATAATTTTGGTTTGCTGCTTATGGATTATGGAGGTTTCTTCTGCTGTACTTGCAAACATCCATTATCTATTTGTTATGCTATTCACATCCCAGCCCGGGAGAGGAGGTAATAATGATAGTGTGATTCAACCTCCCCTAGGAATTAAATTACCTTGTTTAGGGATAATTTGAGGGTTCATCCTACAGTTGGCTTACAATTTCCTTCCTTCCAAAGTACAAGGTAGGAACTTAAACGGCCTTATTGAAGTTCTTTTTCTCATGCGTGATTGGGTGAAAAGGCAACCTTAGTTTATAGATATGGCGAACAATAAATGGGAAGATTATAGCAAGTCAATATAGAATATCATATAGTCCTGAAGAGCGACTTCTTTAGGATATTTCGGTTCGGGTATGAATAAGGTGTGGACATTAAATGTAGATGTGTGGCCATACTAAACACAAGCAAAAAAAATGATAATATACACCTACAAGTGGAGGGGCAAATATCGAGGATAAATTACAGGAAGAACTTAGACGATTGGGCATGCTTTGCATAGACCTAATGAAGCTGCCGATATAAGATGGAAATCATTCTGGTAGAACATATTAGAAGAGGGAGAGGTAGTCAAAAATTAACATGACCTGTTTTGGTTGAGAAGCATTTGATTGCAGTGGGTATTCCAGACTGAATAGATTGGTGAAATAGGATTTATGTAGGTGATGCCAAATATATGGATCAGAAGGGTTAGTTTGTTGATGTTTATTTTAGACAAAATGAAGGGAAGAAGCTTATTTTCCTATCTAGGATCATTCTGTCGCTCCTGCCCTAACCACCATGCTTTCTTCTATTGTCATCCTGGTCTCACCCTGTATCTAGGATGCTATAAATTAATATACTAAAGATGTAGAAGACTCAGATTCAGTTTTTATTTACCCTTCTTGTTGCTGCAACATGTAAAAGAGGAATAGAATTTTCAAAAGATTTGTGTCGGTAGAAGTAGTCTTCTCTTTGGTTTAGTCACTTAGAAAAGAAAAACTGCCTTCTAAATACATGTTAGAACGAACTACCTAATGGATTAAATTTTTGGTGAAAAGTTCTATTTGTGCCTCCCCCTCTCTATATGTACTGTGCAGGAAGAATGAATTCGACTCTATTTATCTTTTCTCCCAATAAGGGCTCACGATCAAATGAAAAGCACGTCCCTATTGCCCAAGTTGCTTGCATATTTTTTACTTCTTGTTGGCCAAAAGTATGATTCAGGATACAAATGGTGCAGAATTCTCTGAAATAATTTAAGATCTCATCCTTTAATGTTAAATGATCGCATGAATCTTGCTTTATTATTCCAGATTATGCAACGCAGAAAGAAGTTTGTTTACCTACATATTAATATTTCTTCTATATGGTTGATGACTAGATTCTTTCTTTATTTACTCGAAACAAGTTGACATATCTCCAATATCTGTTGCTAGTGGAAAGCTGACAGTGTTTTTTCTTCCTTGCAGCGAATGGGTGATTGGTAACCGTGAAGAGCTGGCTAAGGATATCATTGCAGAAATACAACCTGAAAATGGCGAGGTAATGTTTTCTTGAGAATGTGACATTGATATGGAGAATGCAACGTCTCTGGAAGATGTTTTTGTGATTTGCCATCATATATGCTTAGATACTGTATTCAGAGGAATAGACATTTGATGAGCAACTTGCCAAATTGATACCAACGTTCAACTTGAGTCTCTCCTAAGGGGGAAGTCTTGAGTTCATATAGCTGGGGATGCAAATTTAATCCAGGTCGGGGTCCAGCCCCAAGTGGACAGTGTGGATGAGTAATGTGTACATGCAAATATAGCCCTTGTGCGAAAGGGCTAGATGGGGAATGTCCATGGTCATTACAATTTATCATGCAATGTGATACAGAAGATATAGTAAATAAATGGCATTAAAACAAAATGATAACAGTAGCTATTTTCAAGCTCTCTTCTGCAGAATAATGAGAACAATGGAAACTATTCAATGCATTACGAAACACAAAGAGGATGAAGCTGAGGTCACGGCTCAAGACTAGTTGAGAAAATCTAAAACAATTGCATGCTAGGCCAAATGTGAACTTTTTAATTTTGTCTTTGTAATATTAGATGTTTTACAATACCTTTTCGAAATATATTTTGATTATTTGAATGGATTACATGTAAGAACAGTGAAAGTACTTTATATATTAAGTTTTTATGCTATCTTTCCAAGTGGGGTTATTTAAATCGTGAGTTGACCCCTCGTACTGGCGTAAAAATAATTGATCCGGGCCAGATGTTGGTTTGTTTTTCCCACTGTCTCATCCTGATTTATATGCTTTTTACAGGAGTGGTGGACATATGTGTGCATGGGACCGTCTGATCCACATCCTAACTGGCATCTAGGGATGCGAGGCACACAACACCGTGCAGTAATGTGGCGCGTATGGAAAGAAGGTGGAACCGGTTTTCTGTATTGGGGTGCCAATTGCTATGAGAAAGCTACATCTCCTAGTGCTGAGGTTGTCGCATGCCACTGTGACATAAATTTTCTAATTCGATTAATACGTGTCACTGCCATTTCTCACATTTATACACGTTCCAGATTAAATTCAGGCGTGGCCTCCCTCCAGGTGATGGGGTCTTGTATTACCCTGGTCAGGTGTTCTCTTCTTCTCAGGAACCTGTTGCTTCTCTACGACTAGAACGGCTTTTAAGTGGCTTGCAGGTACTTTTTCAGGTTCAATTATTTCTGTCCTTGTCTTAATTGTAACGCTCTTAGTCACAGTGGGGGTGTATTTTTTATTTAGTCATGATAGTGCTTCCTAGACTTTGAACTCACGAATTAAATGATAAAAGGTTCCCTACCATGGTGCTTTCTTCTTGCAATTATTATGATGATTGTTGTATTTAACTCAAATCTGGAAGCAATTTATTAGCCTTAAATCTCGATTTCATTCTTATTATTACTATTTCCAATGGGAGTGGGAGCTTGTGAATGATGTTTACCCCACTCTCTAATTTTGCTCTAATTACATTTCTACTACTTTACTGTCGTGGCCCTTTTAGGACATCGAGTATTTCAAGCTCTACGCCTCAAGATTTGGCAGGGACGAATCGCTTCATCTTTTGGAAAAGACAGGCATGTATCAAGGTCCTGAGCGGTACACCCACGAACACATGCCAATTGACGTTATGCGAGGTGAAGTCTTCAGGACATGCCGATCGGAGAATAACATTTGATTTGTTGGCATATGTGCTTATATCACGTATTCCATATCTTGAACTTCTACTGTATGCTTCAATGCAGCAACATACTTCCGAGTTCCAAAAGGGCAGATCGACATAGTCATGTTTTGATCTCTTAGGTCCAAAGAAAACTATAACCTTTTGTAATTTTTTGTTTCTTTCAATTTGACATAAATTAGCTTCAGCTTAATTCTCAAAATTAGGGTTATAGGCCCATAGGGCAGTTAGATTCACCTTGCTCAAGTTGAGAACAAGTTGGTTTTTAGTAAAGCGTGGTTGTGGTTCCTCGGGGAACACGTGGTGCTTGGCTCTTGGTTTTTGTGCTATAAGATGTTTGGGTTAGCAGGCGGGTGTTGAGAACTAAAGGCAATGGTCAAATTGATGTGAATTTAGAAATCTATTATTATTAGTCTAAAAGCCTCGTGATAGGAGCATGGCGTCTTTAGATAAGATACCTTGTGCAGTTGCAACAGTATGAGAGCATATCTAAGAAACTCTCTATTTTTAAAGAGTATGTTCTATCAATTTATAAATTTAGAGAGTTAAAATTTTGAACTACTATAACAAGCTCTTTATATTTAATATTTATTTTTAATACTGTCGAAAAATATTTATTATTTTTTTTTTATTTTAACTAGCTTTTATTTAGATTATTTCAATTTTTTTCTATGTTGAAATTTTTTACACTTTTAATGCATTTAATTAAAATAGAGGGTGAGTTTGAATTTTCAATTTTAAGAATTTCTTGGGGTATGATTTTAAATGTTGGCTTTTTAAAATAGAGAATATTTCACGTTTAAAGAGTCTTTTGGAGATGTTATAACATTTTCAATTAATCGATGACTCCAATTTACCCATGTACTAGGCCTCGGTAGGATAGTGATTAAAATTAGATTTTCAGTAATGAAATATGTTGTTGAAAAGTTGTGGATTTCATGATACGTGTGGTTATAATTAATTGTTAATTTTGATTTAGGTTTTAATTTGTGCCAAACGGATTAAATCAAATGCCTAACACATTGTTCTAAAATGCCTGTCTAGTGATACCTAGGCTGTAAGGGCTCAGAAAAAAATGCCCCAACTCTCACCTAATGTGCGTGCATTCTTTTGACGAGAGATATTTATTTTTTGTTTTAAAGTTCAATTCAACAAAATATTCAACAATTGCTAGAACTCAAAAAGAAAATAAGTCCAACGCATACTAACCTAAACTCAGTCTACAAATATGTTTTTTTTTTTTTTTTTCCTGTCCGCAAATAAAATATTATTGATTTGAAGTATTTATGATTTTGAGAATAATGCTTTTGCTAAAAACTAGAAAAATAAATTTGCAAGGTATGCGCTATTTTATTTATTATTAGTCTAAAATATTAAAATAAGAAAACGACTTATTATCTAGAGATACGTCTAGACTCTAATCTCGTACAGCTTGAAGTTTGACTTCCACTTATTGTCATGTCTCACACTTTCTGGAATTTTGACATAATAACATGCACATATTAAGAAGCCTACTAAAGCTTTTTTCTAGAATTCACTTCTATTTACTGTAAAATAAGCTCCTGTTGGCCACTCATATTTATCTTATTCTCTTTCTCATTTTTCTACGGTACTCATTTTTAACCACATATTTTCCAAATAAAATA
>CAIGRF010091717.1:19296-35041 GCA_903798235.1 Fraxinus ornus
GAGTGAATAAAGTGAAATTGATACAAAATTAGTTGAAACGACACATAATCATTTAAAACGATATCATGCCATTTTAGATTATAGGGTCTCAATTTCACTATAAATGTAGTGAAAAATTATATACGTTAGTTAAAATGTCACAAAATCGTTTATATAGACAACATGTCGTTTTGGATCAGGGACTCTCGATTTCACTCAAAATATTGTTAAAACTTGTTTTCATTCATTTTTATGTAGATATGAGAAAACATAAATTGATACGAATATAAAATTAGTTAAAACGACATTCAGACGTTTAAAACGACAGTATGCCATTTTACTGCTGGTTTTAAATTGCGTATGAAAAAAGTAGAATAAAGGTGGGGATTTATGTTTGGGGGATTTGGTAAACTTTTGTTTCAAATTAGATATTTTAGATATTTCAAATGAAGGGTGTTTAAGATTTTTAACACATAATGATATAAAATAAATGTTAGTTAACCAAAAAGTATTGAGATGGTCTATTTTACCAACTATCATTGTTGACTAGCTTTTTAACCAAATCCACCTTAAAATAATGATCTTTTTAACTTCAAAGGGTCTTACTATTCGTACCTGAAGGTTTACCCTCAGATTTACTCGGTCTCATTGTCCCCCTCACAATAGGGAGGGCATAATTTTTTAATTCAAGTTGGTCAGTGGTGGCCCCTCACTTATGTGAGGGGTGGGTATACATGAGTGTAAAACTCCGGTACGAATGACATTGCTCAACTTTAAATTAGACGAGCTGCTACAATCTTCCATCCCTTCGGGCAATAAGGTTCGCTTCTTCTTCATCCGCAAATAGAGTCTCTTTTCTTCTTCTTGAATTTGATTAAACTCAGTATATTTTTCCATTCTTATTAGGGTTTTGCGTTAAATTTGAAGGCAAGAATTTCTGGTTGACTTTGCACGAGAATCCTGTATATTTTGTCTGTAATATGGATTTGCATGTGTTTGTTGCTGTTTATTATACCTATGCTAGTGAACTGAGCTCTGCTTGTTATTTGAAGCTAGAATTAGTAGAATCTATTGAGATGCACTCTCAAATAGATGTGCCAAATTGTTTTAATTAGGTTCAGGGTCTAGCCAAAGTACTGGTTGAAATAAGGTTTTACCCGCTGGATTATAGTTTTCGGACTTTGTCGTAGATAGATAGCTTACATTATGAATATTTGCCCTTTCTTCTAAATTGTAGAACAGGAAAATTATTTGCGTGTGGCATGATTTTTTCGAACAAAAATATTTTTTGTTTTTTTGATGATAAATGAATATTTGGTTTTTCACGTTTTATACTTTTTGTTCATAATTTGAATATCGAATGCTTTACAATTTGAATTGTTGGAAGTTGTATTGGATCCACTGGTCTGTTAACTTAGATAACTGGGAAAATAGGAACACCTTTCTTTTCCTCGAGGGTCTCAAATGCTTAGTGGTGCATTATGGTATCAGGTAATAATTGTCCCTATAAAGCCAACCCAATTTGCAAATTCACATGGCATTGAGACTCTCATCCATTATCTCCTCCACAGTGATCCGTCGACGACTGCCTTTGGTGGGTGCGTTTTGTGTGCTTAGTTTGGGTCTTTCCAATCTCTGCCCTTATATTTCTCTCTCCTCCAAAAATGGTTGTGCTCGGTCCCTCCCCCTAGTCCCTCACTTACGGTAATATTTCACTCCACATGCCTGATGACAAGGCAAACATATGCATATCGTTTTCATGGCAATATGTTTCACAGTGAAAATTAACATATGAGGTTGCATTTTTTCTCAGCGTATTTAGATCACAGCATAGGAGCAATCATAGTATAAAAATGGAAAGCAAGACAGTCCCCAGCATCGTTGTATACGTTACTGTTCCAAACAAAGAAGCAGGTATGTATCCCCCCTCACACCCACACCCACCATCATGCTGATGACTGGGGATCATAGAATTGCTAAAATTTGGTTGAACTGCGTAGTTTATAGAGAGAGTTTTGCAGTGTGTGGCCTTTTTCCCTGATTAGCTTCTTGATGTTATCATATTAGTTTGAGATATAATGAAAAAGATAATAAATGCCTTTTTTGGCCTGATTTTGTAGATGATTATAATTTCGTAATTATCATTAAGTTAGCATTAGCCAAGTATTATTTTCATGGATAAAGTTTTTATCAAGCTTTAACTTTATATTGGCAGACTATTGACACGTGTATACTTTTCAATTATTGAAGCTCTCTTACTGTTGCTTGGGAGCTGCTCCAATCCTTTCTGTGAATTGTTCACCGAGCCTCCCAATTATTTGGTTTTGTAGTTCAAGGATAAAACTGATTACACCTTAAAATCTAATTCTGTTTCAATATTTTCTTAATTTTAGGTTGATCTATCTTTTTAAATGTGTATATTTATTCAAGAAATATCATTTATATCCTTTATTGAATATATATAGCAATCCACATGCAATGATAACACAATAGAAATTATTATGTGGAAATAGTCCTTGTCTATTGATTTCTGTTGTTGTATTGGGATCAGGGAAAAAACTGGCTGAAAGCATTGTCAAAGAAAGGCTTGCTGCATGTGTTAATCGAGTGCCAGGTATGTGCTTCAATCCTTAGGTAGTAAGTGTCCTACAAATTTTTGCACTTTTTCATTCTTTCATTTGTTCAAGTTGATGGATATTGTCATTTAGATATTTAAAGAACTGGCGTGTTTTTAATATCGACTTGAAATCTGTTCCACTTTGTTTATCTTAAAGCTGGGTAGAAATTACCTGCCCAATTCAGAATTTTTGATTTCTATTGAAAGTAAGTCTCAATGAGATTGGTTCAGGACTGAAAAATCATGAGATAGGGAATACTCCAGAAATGCGTTGAATTTCTGAGTGCTGACATTTTTTTCCCTTAGCCGGCTTGTGAACTGGCTGCTGAAATTACTGGCACTGAACATGTCCTGAAATTTAGACATTTAATGAGAGACTTCATGCGCTTCATTCAGCCATTTAAAAGACTATGAGGCTCATGCATTTGTTTGTGGTAGTTTATCAAGTTTGTAAGAGGCATGCCAGTGTTTGCAATCGAAACTTGCCCAGAGCATAACTCAGTGAACCAAGTGGGGACTTCTGTGTTGGCATTATTTTCAGCACAAGACTTCTAATTAACATGAAGTTGAAATATAATTTTCTGATGTCAACATATGCAGCCCATTCCATTTTATGTTAAAAATGAAATAATATGGGAGGGAGAATATGTCAGTCAACAACAATGAGATCAAAGCCTTGTTTGGCAGATTTTTTTCAAAATCATTTTCAACCATACATACTATGGGAGCCATAACTTTTCCCGAGTTTATATCTACACATTCTCCAAAAAAAAAAAAAAAAATCATTTTCACTTTGAAAAGTCTGTGACAAACAATTCTAATGGGGCGAGCCTTAGTTTGGTTAATTAATGTGCGTATCTTGGTGGTTGTCACTTGGCCAATTTACGGAAAACTTTCTATGAATGCGATTGTTTAAACTTGTATTTTTTTTTTTTTTCAAAAACTGATATCTATATATTACTCCAGCACACTTTTAAAACTTGACATTTTTGAAATTCCCTCTCAAGTTGGAGCATTATAAATAATATGTTCTGATCCTGTTATAGATGTACAAGTCATCCAACCACACTAAATTTTGGCCAATAACTGGTTCATTTGACTTGCAGACTTAATGTAAAAATTATCTTCCATGGAGGCTGTTCTCATATTAGTCTTATTCAACCCGGCGCCGTGGCGCCTGTATTGTATTCGGGTGGAAACAGCATTGCACGTCTTTCAGTATTTTTATCATAACTTTTTTTCTTGATATCCGATTACGATGATTCAAGATACGTTGGAAAGCTAACTTAAAGGGCTACAACTTTCCTTCAGACATCATCCTCCAATTCGATCATTTACTATGTCAAAAGTGAGTTCAATATGTGACTACGAATCTGGAGCATAACTTTCTAGGTTGAAAATTGATGTATGATCATACTTTGACTTCTTTCTTCATCCAATTGACTCCTAGCATTCTTGAATCTTCATTTTGAGGTCCGACACAACTTTTGAATATTTTCACNCTTCAATCTCACCAATCTACATCACAACATCAAAACACACATAAAAACACTCTAAAACTTTCTCAATGATAACAAAATAATGAATTAAGTTGTATAAATATCATGAGTATGGAGCACTCATCAAATATACTTTGTTCTTTCATGCAAAACAGGGTTTGATGCTATATTAACTTCTTCCCGTTGGTCATGTACCGAATTCACAAATAAGGATTTTTAGCTGATTTCTTGAATCATGTTCAACCAAATCAACTCGCATGTGGTATGAACTTGGCTTCAGCAATAAGTCACTCGATCTTGGAGCAACTATCTATTTACTGACAATGAGACTGACGTAATAATTATATATCAATCAATCCTACATTTTCCTGCTAACCCCTCTCTCCTTTTTGCACATGCCATAAGTGCCCTTTGGCTCCCGTGCAATATTATCGTTCGGGGAAAGAGAGACAAATTTACTTAGCTATAAGATTTCCTGAATATTCTAATAAGATGGTTGCATTGAGAAATATATTTTCTTGGTTGAAAACTGATAGGTTACCAATTGGTAATTGAGAATAGGGGGATAGATAGTTTAGGAAGCTTATGTAATAAATCAAGTAGGAGTCAATAAATGTAAAGGTAATATCCTGTTAATTCATTCAAGCAGAAATTGAGCGTTGGTTTTGGGGAGAGTTTTGGTGCTCAGTAGCGTATATTTGGCAGCGAATAATTGAATTGAAGATTAAGAAAAGGAGTGCAAAGGAGAGAAGAAATTGAGGAAAAAAGAAGATATCAGTTTATTCATATAATCAAGGGTTGTGAATTACAATATATAAGCCATTTATTTATAGAGCAAGTAATTGATAAGAAGCTAAAAGTAAACGAACTTCTACTAAGCTATAACTTTTTCAAAATATTCAAACTAATCTAATCTAATTAAAATAACATATTTGAAATCAAACTCTACTTCTAAAATCCTATCCAAATTATATCTATACCTTTATCTATATTTTTTTTTATCATTTTTCTCTTGTTGAGAAAACTCGACTTCCACGAGGTAGACTGAAACTTCATACTTTAAGGAGGTCAATTTTTTGTCTTAATCAAGTGTCTGTACTGAACCCTGGGGAGCACGTATATCAGAACTTATACCAAGGAGGCGATCCTTATGAACTAAATAACGAAATTGATCATGTGACAACTGAAGCTACAAATCATCCAAAAAAATGTTATCTGATTAGGGAGGACTCTCTCTTCTATTCAAGTATCGAATTGAACTCCAAATAATAACTACTTATGCAAGTCACCTACGAAATTTTCAATTGGTTGTGCATAATGATGAGCACAAGGAACAACGTTGTAGACTGACTTCAAGAAAAAAATGATTGCAACAAAAAAAACTGTCTTTTTCCGACTTTTTTTAAAACTTAATGCAGTAACTAAACTAAAGAACATTTGGATAATATACTACATTTTTTTCAAACTTTTTTTTTTTTTTTTTAAAAAACTAAAGAGGAAAAAACTGTTGCTGTTGTCGATAAGAATTCTTTTATTTTTTGCTATTTAAAGGTTTTTTGTGTATGAAAGTGGTTATAAGGCTTGGATGGGCGGTGAAAGGAGTCGGTGCGTGTATGGATTAGATGGAAATGGTTGGGTAAGGTGTTGGTTTTTGGATTTGAGAGCAAAAGGTTTGTTTCGTTAAAGGATGAAATTTGCACTGATATCAAACTGATGCATGAAAGTATATTTAACAACAAACAATTAAACTTTAAATAAAGGGAGTACAAAATGAGAAGAATTGAGGGCAAAAGAAGATATCGATTTATTCATATAATTAAGGGTCATGAATTACAATGAACACTCCCTTTATTTATATAGCAAATAATTTAATAAAAGCTAAAAATAAACAAAATTATGCTAAATTATAACTTTAGCGAAATATTAAAAATAATCTAATCTAATTAAAATAACATATTTGAAATCGAACTCTACTTTTAAATTCTATCAAAATTCTATCTATATCTTTATTTGTATCTCCATCATTGGGTAGTTAATTTTCATTTAATTCAGTTCTATATATACAAATATAAATAAAGCCCCTGTTCGATAAGGATTAAGTTTATATTTTAATTTAAATCAAAGTCAACAATTAATTTTAACTACATATTTCATGGGATCCATTACTTTTCAACCACACTTTACCAACTTTAATCAAAATCTACTAAAAATTTGATTTTAATCCTCATCAAACTGGGGTAAAACTTGTCTTCTTATTATTGAATATCAATTCCAAAATATGCAATTCGATCTAGATCCTACCAAAATGGTATCATATCATACCTGGGAACACTTTGCTATAAAGAAAATGAAAGAGGATTGATAGAGATTTGGAACGGCTTGAAGAAGAGCACTAATAATATAATGGAGATAATTGAATCTATGTCTCAAAAGTTAAACTATAGGAGCAAGCACCAAATAGATCCAAGGGGGAAGGAGGCGTTGGAAATTCTGCAGCAACGATCCCTATGTGTTGGTAATTAGGTGCTGAGCAATATTTTCTCATTAATTCAATGAAGAAGGAAGACAAATTAGATGAGGCTGTGGCATTCTCGGAAGGAGAAGCCTTAGTTTGGTTCCAATGAGTTGGATCATCATCGGCCGGTGAAGACATAGGCAGAATTGAAATCTTTAATGTTGGAGAAGTTTAGCACATTGCAGGAAGCCACTCTACGTGAGAATTCTCTTAGCAAGAAATCACGATGGAAGACTAATGCCAATTTGAGATACTTGCAGCACCGAAGAAGATAAAGATGATCGATTTAGGATCGAGTATTATTACTGGGCTTCGACTGGAGAAATGGGTTGATATGGATAAGCTAAGGCCTAGTGGTTGGGGCATTTTAAACATGCCCCATGAAGATGGTAAGAACTTCATTAAACAAACTAACGAAGAAATTTTGTCGTCTTGTAAGGTTTGCCTAATCTTAAATCTAGGGCTGTCCGTGGGTCGGGTCGGTTCTGCTCGGTTCCAAGATTTTCGGGTATTTAATAAATGGACCCGTCGGGTCCAAATATAATTATGGAACCGTTCAGGTTCGGTTCGGTTCGGTTCCGTACCATAATTAAATTTTTTTAACATTTACAGTAACGCTACATAAATATAACTAATGACATTTCATTCGTAACTTTAACAAATTAACGTAGCACAATTCAAAAATATATAAATAACTAGATGTCAAATAACATTAATTCAATACATACAAATACCAAAAAGTAAATATTAATACTTACCAACTATTTGATTTAATCATCAACTGCTTGACTTGCCATGGTAAAAAACTCTACAAGCATAATTGAAAAAGCACAATTAACAAACAAATAAACTAAAAAGTATTCAACTAATAAGATTTAATAAAAAAATATAATATATATCTATTACCTGTCTCAATTCTCTCATAGAACTCTGTTTCTTCAATGCAAATTCTATCTTGGGAAACTTTCAAGAGTCTAGAATCTTCTCTTAACCAGTTTTGTGTACAAATTAAGGCTTCAACTGTTTTAGGAGTTAAAGAACTCCTAAATGGATCAAGAATGCGCCCTCCAGTACTAAATGCTGACTCAGAAGTAACTGTAGATACAGGAATGGCAAGAACATCCCTTGCAACCTCAGATAAAAACTCAAATCTTGATTTATTAATCTTCCACCAATGTAAAATGTTAAAATCTCCATCAGTAGCATCTTCGGTGGGTTCCATTAGATATCGTTGTACCTCATCTTTTCCAGAAAAATCCATTTTGCTAGTTTTCATTTTCTTGTACCCAAAATCAAAATTACAATCATCCCAATCATCATCATCATCTGAACACTCCAACAAAGTGGCTCCATCATTAGATTCAGCGCCAACACTTCCACTTCCACTTCCACTTCCACTAGCTCCATTCTTTGAACAATGCCATCCTTTGTATTGGTTATACAAAGCATACAATAATTTCATGACCTCATTTTTTATGGCTTCAACCTTAACACAATCATACAAGATACCAATGCAATGTACAACAAACTCCAACTTATACCTAGGATCAAGCACAACAGCTACAATTAAAATATTGTTTACTTTATCAACATTGCCCCAATACTTGTCAAACTTAGTCTTCATGCTATTTGCTATACTACTTAGCAAATAATCTTGCTTGTCACCCATTTTCCTCAAAATTTGCTCAATTTTACAAACTTCATGAAAATAAATATTGGAAGTAACACTCAATGAAGCACTAAACTTCAATGTGACATCATAAAAGGTTCTTAGAAACTTGGCAAATTTTCTAGCCTTCTCCCAATCATAACTTGTAGGTGGACCCTCCTTTGCTTTTCCACCTTCTTTCTCATCAAAATATTTACAATAAAATCCATCCTCTTCCTCCATTCTTTCGAAAGCTTTTTCAAAATTCAATGCACTATCTAACATTAAGAATGTTGAATTCCATCTAGTAGGCACATCTAAAACAGCAAGTTTTTTGCATGCAATCTTTTCCCTTTCAATACAACATTTAAATTTCTGTAATCGGGAAGGAGATGATCGAAAATATTTGACCGCATTACGAATACTGTCTATAGTTGGATTGAACTCTTTCAACCCTTCTTTAACAATCAAATTGACTATGTGTGCTGAACAACGTACATGCATATAAGAGCCACCTAAAATCATAACATCTTCAGTTTTCCAATTCTTCAACTTACTTTTCACATAAATGATCGCTGCATCATTTGTACTAGCATTGTCTACAGTAATGGTACCCACACGCTCTATGCCCCAATCAAGTAGACAATTTTCAATAAGCTTCCCAATAGTCTCTCCTTTATGATTTGGAACAACGGAGAAACTTAATATCCTCTTATGCAATTTCCAACTTCTATCAATGAAGTGTGTTGTGACTACCATATAATTGATGTTTTGAATTGATGTCCAACAATCAGTCGTTAAAGAAATCCTTTGTCTATCATTAATAAATTTAATTCTCAATGATTCCTTTGTTTCATGGTAGAGATTGAGCACATCTCTAGCAATAGTTTGTCGAGAAGGAACCTCAAATCTAGGGCAAAGTTGATGTACAAATTCCTTAAAACCCACACCTTCCACAAAGGAAAAAGTCAATTCATCAATAATAATCATCTTAACCAATGCTTTTCTACATCGTTCTTTATCAAACACCACAGACATAATACCAACATCAATATTTTCTCGAGTGAGTATTGCTTGGTTTTCATCAACCGTTATGTTCTTATATGCATAACAAGTTTTTAAGTGCTTCCACATACTAGAAGTTCCAAATTTAGTATCTTTCTTAAATGTTTTCCCACAATAATTACATTTTGCTCTTTCTCCACCAAGTACCTTAGTGAAATGATTCCATATTTCTGACCTCTCAGCATTATGTTTCTTGTCTTCCATTTGCGCATCCAAATTGGAGCTAACACAAGCTGCAAACATTTTCAAAAATAATTGAGGTCAGAAATATGGAATAAGTGCACAATGTTAATAGGTGATTAGAAAATAACCCATTTCATTACCTAAACCTACCAAATCAACAGATTGCATGTAGACTTTTCTTTCATTTCTTGGAACAAACACCATTTTTAAACATTTTCAAAGCTCTTAGCACTACCAATACCACCACCTAACCCACCCATTTCAAAGCATTGTTGTAGATATGAAAAGAAAAATGAAAGAACTTAAAACATATATTTACACCTTAATTACCGTCTCTTTAACACCATTACTATTTCCACTCATCTCCTCCTTCAATTTCAGGTCACAATACGAATTCAACCCATGCTTGGATACAGAAACTTCCTTACTGGGATACTCCCCATGGCCAGTCTTCATCCTTGAATAAAACCCATTATTATATGATTCCACTTGATTGATTTAAAGTTGTTCACCTAATTCTTCTCTTAACATATGCAATATCTAATATTCTAAAAGATGCCTTTCCTACATTTTTGCCCGTGTCATTTGAGAATTTCAGAAAGCTCTATCAGTTAAAAATGTTAGGTCGAGGATTGTTTACCTTGTTGATTGTTGAAGTCTTGACTCTTGAACTTGATTCCTTGAAGAGGCCGAGAAGAATGAGCTGTAGAATGTAGATAACTAGCGAAGAGAGTCAAGAGACCGAGAGGGCAGAGGCGAGATGCGAGCAGCGAGATGGAGAATGATGATGGTAAATGGTAATTGGTAATTGGTAAGGAGTAATGTATTTTAGGGTTTTTATTGGGCTTTTGGGTTGGGGTTTTTTTTTGTTAGGGCCATAAAATATTTTAGGCCCAATTGAGTGGATTGCTCTTTTTTTTGCCCTAAAAAATTAAGGCCCAAGGCCCACTGCCTTAAAATTATGAAATGATGTTATTTATTTAATTAATTTATTATATAGATACCAAACTCTATTGTTTCTTTTCTTTAAAATGGGCTAACGATTTTGAAAATGATTTGTGCTTTAAAATTAAAATTATGAAAAGATCTTATTTATTTAATTAATTTATTAATTTATTTGGAAAAAATAAAATAATTTAATTAATTCAATAAAAAAATATAAAAAAATTATTTAGTTTTGGTTCTGTTTCGGGTCTTCGGTTCTTGGTCTATACTCGAGACCCGACCCATACGCCATACCCATCGGTTCTCTATTCGGGTACCCGTTAGGGTATTTAACTTGTGAAGAATCGCTCGGTTCGGGACTTTTGGACACCCCTACTTAAATCGTCCCCTCAAAATTCAATCCTGGCACAAAACAGTCCAAACAATGATCTTTCAATCCCAAAATTAGCAGTAACGCTCTCCAATAAATTAGAAGAGTTAGGTATTGGAGAAATGAAAAAATGGGTCTACACACTCGAGGTATCCATTGATATGTGTATTTTTTACTTATTTAGGCCGTTAAATTAGAGTTTTTGTTAGTTATTTTAATGAATTATGGTTTGATTCTGTATAAATTGTGTTTGTTAATCGTGCAATATTCTAAACTTACTGTGAACTTCTCAACACTACAATAAGCAACAAATTATCTAATTGATGATCAAGCAATTAAATAATAATATGAGTATGCATAACCTATCAAGAACACGAGAATTTAATGAACTGATTGTTATTTGAATTAGAAATAAACATCCAATGGTCTAGTCATCATCCAATATAATATAGAGTTTAGCCTAACATGTTTATGTATAAATTACACAAAAGAGTTATGAAAAGATGTCACCCGAATTAAATAACAAAAAGGAAGAACTTGAAAATATAATTTCTTGGCCTGAAATCTAGAATAAGAGCTTTGAATCTTCAATATCTTATGTTAATTGCCTTGTAAAATCTTGCTTAACGTCTTCTATGCATTATATGGTTGCAAGATATGTTCTTGACGGCCTCGAATAGGTTAAAAAGAGGCTAGGGATCCATCCATAAAGAGTTGGAGCAAAATAAGGAAATGGAATTTATAGCAGGACTCTTTTTTAAGTTTCAATTTTAAAAATAAGATTTAAAAGTTTTTTGTACAAAAATCAGGCAATAATTTAATTTTTTAATTAAAAACAATAATATTGTAAAATTAAATTAATCTACCCACTACCCCGCCTTGCCCCATCCAATCCAATTCAATCCAAGCCCATTCATTTTCTTCCTATCCTATCCTCTCCATTCTATCTCTACTCTTTTCTTCAACGTTGTTGTCGCCATTGAGCGCTGACTATAGCGGCGATCTCAGTTCACAGCGGCGAACTCAGATTGCCGTTACAACTTCGACGCTCAAATCGCCGCACACGACGAGCTAAGCACTGTTGTGTGCGACGCACTCTAAAGTGCAGCGAATAACGATGGTTTTGTTGCTGCATGCGGCGATTTGAGCGTCGCCGCTGCATTGACAATCTAAGTGGTGGTTTTTGAGGTGGTTTTGTGGTGGTAGTGGTCACATGTTCATAGAGTATGTTAAATGCTGTGTCAATATCTGGTGGTGATGGGTCACAGGTCATCATGCATTGGTTGTAGATAAATTTCCACAGGTCACATGTCATGTTTACATGTCAAAGTTCACCCTCATGTCACTGGTCACACACCACAGGCCACATATCACATGTCAACGGGTTACAGATCATATGTTACATGTCTTTATGCACTGATAACAAGTCACAGATTCAAGTTTACATGTCACAATGCATGTTACAGGTCACATGTAAAAGTTCACAGGTTACGTGTCATATTGCATAGGTAACAAATTAATCTCCACAGGTAACGGATCTTAGAATTGGTTACGGTCATTGAATCAATATCAAAGGTCACATGTAAAAGGTCATATGTCATGGTGCATAGGTTCACAAATTCAAGAGAACCGGTCTCCGACCATTGATTTCTCCGACCTCAATTGTTACTGTTTCCATAAAAAGTTTTGATACACAAGGCACAACTTCCAATTTGTGACCTCAGTCATCCGACAGTTTTCAATTAACCAGATTTTGACGGTGAAGATGGAAGTTTTTTGCTTTGGCGAGTTCTCTGTAAATTCTCTTTATCCGATCTTCTAACAAAGTGCCGACAATTTTCGATTTGTGACCTCAGTCGTCTGCCAATTTCAATTAGCCAGATTCCAGCGGTGAGAAATCGAAGTTATTTGCTCCGACGAGTTTTCTGTAGATTCTATCTTTTTTAGATTTTTTGATACACAATGCCGGCAACTTCCAATTTGTGACCTCAATCGTTCGCCTGGTTTCAATTAACTAGATTCCGGCGGTGGGAATTGATGTTATTGGTTCCGACGAGTTCTTTGTAATTCTCTCTCTATTCAATCGTCACCATTAAATTGGAAACATGTTTGGAATGGAAACCTGTATAATTGAATGCTTGATTTTAGAAATTAAAATCTAATTTAATATATAATTCTTTCGTCCAATCTGTATAGGTCTACTTTTCTTATTTTCTTGTCCCAATTATATAATCATGTTTCTTTATTGAGAATGTTTTGTTTTGTTCGTTTACTAATATATCATTAATTAATTTGCCTAATTATAATCAATTTTCCCCACTTAATCTTGAAAGTACAAATATAAAGATACCTACTTCTTGAAATCATCGAAATACATACATACATNTCTTCTTCTTTTACTTGTGATTCTCCCATTTCTTCAATGTTTTCACTGTTTGTCTTCATGAAAATATGCTTATAAGTTCTTCACACTATCTTCACAAAAACACATTCACTTACACTGCCCCTCTAATGTGTGATTCTCTGCAAATGTAATTCTCTGAAATCTTTGTCTAAACCATGAGTACGAAATCTAAAAATCATCCACATTCCATCGAAGATACCCGTACAACAATTTTTAGAAATGATCTCGACTCGAGAAAGCGGTGAGGCCATTGCTTGAGTTGAATGCTCCGCCGACTGTCGACTGAGGATGGTTATATTTTTGCTTCTCAAGAGTATCAACATCTTGTTTCTCGTATGATCAAAATCTATCTACCCAAAATCTTCGAGCATGAGATTGATGCTCTTGCGGATAACGACGATGCTGATATCAAGAAATAGTATACCCAAATTATACAAGGCCTGTTGCATAACCATGAATCTGTATGTGGTGGTGTCACAAGTTTTTTTTCCAACAATTTAGTAACAAGGATTAATCTGGTTCTGGATGTTTTTGCATTACCATGAATCTGGATTAAATTTACAACAACTTAATCTGGATGTGTTCAATGCCAAATATGCGTCCATTTTTTACAGTAAATTTAATTCTGGTTTTGAGTAATTTTTTTCATCAATTTACAACATGTTTTTTACACACAGATGGTCTTGAGACAACGTGGTTTAGAGTAAAACAAATAATGCTCCCTCTTGTATATTGACTGATCAATAAGAAACTACTAACACAACAAAAAATGTTCAATAATCAAAAGTCAAGCCTCAAAACGATTTCTAAACATGTTTAAATATCCCACAAACCCAACGATATGGGCAAAACACTAAAATAATGCAACTAAAATAAAATACAAAAATATACATAAAATGAAAGTGTTGTTTCTGAGTCCGAACAACATTAGGTGGCTAAAGTCAATCATATGCAACACAAAGCGGTTGGTTAAGTATGTCTCGTCGTTCCCTATTTGGAAATGTAATATGGGCTCAAATCAAGACTCGTATGCTAAATCTGCAAAGTTTCCTGATTGAATTAAGAGCTGCCTCTGCCATGACTACAACTTCAGACTCGAATTGTATGCAATTCGGTAGTTGCCCATTTCTAACCAATTTTTGTTTTTTCATATGTGGAATCGAATAATTGTTACCCCTCGAATTTCTCATCACCTCAATCATGTATGATTGCAATGTCAACAACACATTGTTCAAATCTTCAGTTGGAAATTTCTCAAAAGCGTTCTCCACTACTAAAACGAAGTCTTCAATTGTAGTTGGAGTCTCTTGATGTTGAAGTGAATCAATGGCTCTAAAAAAACGAAGGTCTAAGACATTCATATAGTTGAATCAATGGCTCTATAAAAACGAAGGTCTATGACATTCATATCGGGATTATTCAGAGGTTGACAACATAAACGAAAATCGAATCCATCCATTTTCGTTGCTTCTGCGAAATTGATATCATTAACATCTAAATGTTACTTTGCATTGTCTTGTTGAATGAAGATGGCCCTAGAACTTGAACATGGCCTTTTTTGTTTGATTGCAGGCAACAAATTTTACACATGATCGGATGACATCTGTAGTTATCGACACAATAGGTTTTGATTCCAAAGTTAGGCTACATGATTTTTACTATTCCGCTTGGCTCGTTCCTTGGACAGAAATGGCCATATTCCAATTTTGCTGTGGACAAGAAATAACAGCAAAAAACATTATGTTTTTAATAAATCTTTTACTTTTACATGTGCGAAAGGGCTCCGTTTCATCCGGATGCACATAATATTTTTGCGATGTCTTAAACATATACCGCTTTTCATCCATATGAATTTGGTTATGCATGTTAACAGAAGTAGGTGTAGATGCGAGGGCACCTTCATCTACCATTGATATGCAAAATTCCAACCTTGCTTTCTTGTTCTCGTCAGACAAATATGGTTTCACTGGATTTGAAGTTGGCCGAATATGTCATTTGACCCTCCTATGTACGATTGATTTTGACATATCCAAAGATTTCGATAAAGATCTTATATTTGTTCGACGACGGAAAGGGATATCCTTTATTTGTTCGAAATCTATTTAGACTCTCTTTTGACATCTCCCATTCAATAGCTTAGAAGAGAAATATGGCACATCACTATTTGTAGTACTAAAATATTTTCCTTCATGCCAAATTCTAGAAACTAATCTTGTAGATATAGAAAAGGAGTTGGCAACTTTCGAAATGACTCCTTTTGCTGACTTTTCTTTGTCTTTCATGGAGTAGCACCTAAAAAATAGCTCTTTTTTTTTATCGGAGGAGAAATTTTTGTTCTTATTTGGTTAATGCATATTGTTAGTCACTGTGTTGGTAATACATAGAGCGTCAACATCTTCTAGAAATTGATTCAAATCAATCTGAAAATTTCGTGGAAAAGGAAAATAGTTATCATTTGGTGAATGTTTGTTTTCAGGCGAAAAATTCAAATCAATGTGTTATAAATTGAAGGTATTCTCC
>CAIGRF010091727.1:0-23678 GCA_903798235.1 Fraxinus ornus
TTGTGACACATTACAAAATGACATGTACATTCTTGACACTAAGTAATCTATTATGAATATAGAAAACATGCATAAAAATGATAACCTAAATAATATATATCTTTGGCTTTGCAGACTAGGTTATGTAAATGAGAAATACATTTACAAATTACATAGAGATGGATATTTGGAGTCAACCGATTTTGAATCATTTGAAAAATGCGAATATGCATGTTGGGCAAGATGACTAAATTCCCTTTTATTGGAAAAAGAGAAAAAGCAGAACATTTATTGAGCATAATACATATTTATGTACATAGACCCATTTCAATCACCGCTGAGGTGGTTTCTCTAACTTCATTATATTTACTGATGACCATTCTAGTTATGGTTATGTATAATTGATGAAGTTCAAGAATGAAACACTTGAAAAGTTCAAAGAGTTCAAGTTAGAAGTAGAGAAACAAATAGGTAAAGGTATTCTCACACTAAGATTTGATCGAGGTGGAAAATATTTAAGGATAATTTTTAGATCATGTTGACGAATGGATAATAGTTTTACGGTATTTGCATAAGTTTGATTTTGTCATACCATGTAACATTTGGCGTCAAATGTATTACCTTGACACATTGCTAGATATCAATCTGGGACGACAGATGTGAATTGGTGATAAATTAAAAGGGGTATTTTAATTTATCGATTTTGATTAAATCAAAATAATAATTTACGTCGTTAGACATCGTGATCAGAAACCCAATGGGTCACACACAAAATGAGAACTAGAAGAATGAGATTCGTCAATTAATTAATTAACAAATGTTGGACAATTAATTAATTAGATTGCTTGTTAATAAACCCAAATTAATTGATTGGATTAGTTAATTTATGGACCAAATTTAATTAATTGTTAGATCAGGTTAAGTTTAACAGATTGGCCAAGTCCATTTGAGATTTTATTAATAGGTCGCTAGGGTTTGAAAAATAACAACACAAAATAATTATATTCTTGCTAGTACAAAAAAACCATACTTCTATCAATCTTGTTCCCAGTGTGGATTTCTATTGGAAGTCGAACAATTGGATACCTTTGGATTACAAATTACAATTGTACTTCAAGGAATTCATCAAATGTATAATTTTCTACCACAATTTATATTTAAACAGAAAGTAAATCCTTGGTGGGAATTGAAATCTGTTTTATTTTTCGTTGTGCATGATTAAGTAAATTCCCAACACCAAGCTCCTTAGTGGTATCAATACTGTCAACCACACTCAATGCATAAGCTACCAAATCTACTTCTCCATACTTCTTTGGAAGTCAGTTTGTTTACAAGGTCTATCATTAACAATAGAATACTGTGGTGTTGCTGGTGGTATAGGCAAAGTATTACTGTCGTCAACTCTAAACTAGATTGTTATGAAGTAAATTGTTCTAAAACCTATGATTGTTCCCCATGATCAATTTCTAACTCCACTTGAGTTGAATGATTCTGTCCTTCAGTTTTATCAGAATCCCCACGAGGTAAACCATGAGCCACAACAAGTTCATCAAATACCACATTTCTACTAACCATCACCTTTCTTATCTCAGGACACTATAATTTATACCACTTCGCACCGATTTATACCAGAGAAAAATACACGTTCTAGACCTAGGCTCCAATTTCCCATTATCCACATGAGCATATGTAGGACACCCAAAAACCTTTAAATCAAAATAACAAGAAGGTTTTCCAAACCATACCTCTTTTGGTGTCTTTTTCTCAATGACAAGTGAGGGTAAGTATTTGAGTGTGGGAGGTGCTTTAGATGTGAGCCTCCTACGTAAAGAAAGGGGATCGACTTTGAGGAGAATACTTGATAATAAAGAGAGCAAAGTCATAGCTTAAGAATCCGAACTTTCATTACCTTTGGGATGACACATTATGTCATCCATTAGGTTGAGGCCTTTTCTTAAAGATATCAATCAATCATGAGCATTTAATGTTAACATCATTTTGTTTTCCAAAAGTCTTAACACGACTTAGACTTGACCTGATTGTTTGAATAGGACATTGATAGTAGTGAATTATCACATAAGGATTGCATAAAAGATCTCTTACTAAGCCCTTCCAACCTAGCACGTCATAAGGGTTTGGTTCTCCATACAGATTCAACCTCTTTATAGGTTCGGTCAGATTTCCTCTTGGGCAGAATGATGTGGAGTGCGGGCTCAAGTTCGCTTTTTATGTAGTTTCCGAAGCCTTGTCGGACAAGGCGTAACACATTCCCACGTCATTCTTTCAAACAAAACAACTGACTCATTAATATCACCTACATTAGCACCCACAAATCATTGATGTCCATGAAGCAACATCTTTCATAGGCATTCGATCAAACACTTTACGCGCACATAATATGTCGCCATACTTTCCATGCATATCAATCAAACCATTATAAACAGATATATGTTCATTCCAAAACCCATTTTGTAAATCCTTCCCTTCGTTCATATCCAACAAACCAGCACAAGCTTTTAACGCTAATCTATTGTGGAATTATGGAAAGCATAATACAAATATAGTCATACAGATGCAGAGCATAATGCAGATGCATAACAAAAGCTCTGTAGATCAAGCTCTGTGATACTTTCATAATTGGAAGAATATATCAAAAAAATTGGTGGGTCACATGACTCACCATGCCCCACCCCCATCCCATCCCTGTGTTGAAACATCCTGCGCATAATATTATCAAAGTTTTGCCCAGAACTGTATGATGTACCAACAAAACATATCTAATCATTAACTTGCTCTCTTAACTAATTTTTTACTCTAATCTAAGCATTTTAACATAAATATAAATCTTCACGGTGACACTTCAATTTTCACTTTAAACTATATTTTGTGTGTTTAAAGTTTCCAATAATTTTGAATTAGTTTTGAGATGCAATCTAAAGAAGCATTCCTATAATTATATTACCGATAATATCGAGATGTAATCCTTAATTTGAATTGCTATGTCAGAGATTAATTTGGAATAAGGGTCCGTTTGATTGCAAAGGTGAAAAATGAATGGAAAGAAAATGTTTTACTGAGAATTGAATTGTCAAGAATTTATTTTACTGTGAATTGTAATTAATTGTGTTTGATTAGTATAATTTTCCACCTGGAAAATGTTGAAAGTTTGATGTCCGTTTGATTTCATTTTTTATTAAAATTGTCCATTAAAGTGATGATTTTTTCTACCACTGGATCTAGAATTTGTTCCAATTGCAAAAAGTAAAAAAATAAAAATCAAACAAGGCCTAAGAGTTTTTGTTAGCAGAAATTTCTTTCATATCCAAATTAGATATTGTGGAAGACCTAATATACCAATATATAGCCCTCATTTGACCCCAATAATTCATTTTTTTTCTCTTATTAACCACACATTCTCCAATATAATAATATTACACATAGACCCAAAAAAAATTTCTTCTTTTTTAATTACACATTCTCCAAAAAAAATTACTATTTCTCTCATTATAATGTTTAATTATGGGGCCAAACGGGGCACATAATATACTAATAGGGTTAGAATCTATCACTAGGAAGGATGTGGCACAGCTTGGTAGCGCATTTGTTTTGGGTACAAAACTTCACGGGTTCAAATCAAAGTGTTTCGAATCACTACTATTTAGCTCAGATCTGTTCTAGAAAAGTCGAGATATTTCGAATACAGTATAAGGACGAGAGTAGTAAATGAGAACAAACCAAATCCTTTGGCTTGGGGAAAATAAATATCATAATTTAGCACTCCATTATATTTCAAAAGCCTTTTACAAGAAAGTAACTTTTATTTTAGCTTTGGAGCTTCAATCCGAGTCAGAGAATAATCCCAAGATTTCAATAGAAAACTAAAGTGGGTAGAAAATGCATCAATCTTCTAACTGTGAAATGATACTAGCAAAAACCCCATAGCCTTGGCACATATCAGATAGAAGGCAATACTCATTCTTAGCGTGGTACGTCGCCATTAACCCTGCATTTTTATCCAAAAACCATTAATAACAATATTCAAACTTACATGTGTGAAGGCATATTTGTACGTGAATGTGGGTGCAATTCTTACCTTGGTCGGAACTCACTTTTAGGGGACAAATCACACTGCTTAACAGTATAATGAACCGATAAAGTTGTACAAAAATATCAGTTCACATTATCCAAAAACTACTGTTACAAACAAATTGTCACTGAAGTACCAAAGGAAGGTCCAAATAAATAACTGTCGTCAATTTAATCAATAATCACCTTCAAGTTTTCTCCAAAAAACAAGAAAACGGTGTCGTCTACAATAAAACATATAAAAACATTCTTATGGTCAACAAAAGATAACTTTGTCTTCCTGGTTTGAAGATTCAATACATCAAACTTGGAAAATTAAACTTCAAATCCTGAATCCTCCTCGTCCATATTATGTTAACGTCTTCGAGGGAAGAAACAAGAAAATAAATTCTCTTATAAATATAGTAGTACTCGTCCTCTTTAATCTACACAATGACTGGTTGATTCACATACTTTATTTTGCTTTGCTTCTGCACGTCATCATATATGTCTCAGAATTGAAATTTAAAAACAGTTGGCTCTAATGTTCAGTAATCATTCAACAGGTGAAAGAAGTAATAGTTATGCGAGCTATAATTATTGAGTCTCTATATGTCCACGGTGAAAGAATTTTTTTCTTATAACTTCTAATATTTGAAATTTTCAGTTCAGTTTCTATATTTATACTTATGCATGATGCATGATAAAGAAAACGGACCTAGAGTTGTCACTTTCATGTTATGTAGCGGTGACTTCCAATTAAACAGAAGATAAAGATCAAATGTACCATCTTTAAAGCTAATGCCACAGCATAGTTGTGCATTCTCACAACCAGCGTCTTAAAATTTGAAATGTATGAGGTCAATAAGGATAGATCCATGCTATAAGTTTTGGTGTAAAACTAAATATAGCTACAAAGTATTACCAACTCTTTCCAAATATTGTTATTCACTGAAGGTGCATGATAAGATCCTTCCCCACAACATCAATTACCTAACTCTTCAGCTGTCATCTTGGACTCCTTGCGAGTTAAAACCAAGACAAATATACGTATAGAGCATAAATTTTCGAGAAAAAAAAATTAGTTAAATCAAGATCAAAAACTACAATTTTGTCTTTCTACAGGGAATTCTTTCAGAAGAACAATGTTCCCACACCTAAACTAATAGCAGATGTCAATATTAGCTCTTTAGAATGGGAATCAGACTGATGGCCAAATTTGGAAGAAAAAATAGTAAGTTATTCATTTCATGAATTCCTAACAGATATTGATTTTTTTTTTCAGAAGAAGTAAAAACAAAGAAATGAAAGAGGGAAACCTTCTCTCTTTTCTTCATTCCAACTTCATCCTTCACTAACAACCACTCCACCAAACTACCACCACAGTTGATAATGACTGTTCAACAGATGCTTGGTTGAATAAATGAGAAGCTTTGATGTGACACCTCATACCTCGAAAGTAGTCATTATATTAGAATTTAGGACCTTATCACGTGGATAGGATAGTTTAGGGACCAAATTGATTATTGGCTAATATTTTAGGGATTAAAATGTAAATTTTTGAATCCCAAGGTGATAGAACCTCTTAGATTTTATGCTAAAGTTAAATAAATAAATTTTGACGGATATTATGATTATTTTTAAGTATTCAACGTTATCACAAATTCTGTTGGATAGTATGATCTTTAAGTATTCAAATTTATTTGAATAAATTATAAGATTTATCCCATGCATCATCAGAATACAATAAATAGGTGCATGATTTTCAAGAAATTTACACCTCACTACTCCCTCTTCTCTCTCACAACCCGTCTTTCACACAAACATTTTACATTACAAAAATCTTTAGCACTCATATTGTTCAAGAAACTTTGGAGTGGAAATCAAACAAGCCAAAGTCTTCGATTTCCTGTATTTTTCCCCCACACAACAATAAGTATACACATGTTGTTCTAAGTTTCGGATCGGAGTTCTAGTAGCGCTACATACGTAAAACTCATACCACCCAAGTTCGGTATAGTTTTTGTGTCTCCTTTATGTAAAGTTCTACGATTCCAAAAGTAATATGATTAGAAATTTATGAACACGTATATGCTTATTGAGATTTTCTCACTTTTAAGTTTTCCCCCTTTTAGGTAACTGAGTATTGGGAAGATTGGAGTTTGGACTCGGCCATGGTGGTGGTGGCGGAAATAAATTTGAAGTTAATTTAAACTTTCTTTTCGAATTGGGATTTTTAAGTATCATGAACAAGTTTTTTTTATAAGTTGATTCTCTTAATTTATGAAATGAATTTTAATTAAGTTTTCTTTTATGTATTATCTTTTCACGTGAACAGCGACTGCTGTCAGTGACCAATGACCAAATAGTGACTGTCACTGTTATTTTTTTTAAAATATCATTAAATAGTCACTAAAATTAAAAATAATAATAATAAATAAATAAATTTATATGCATATAAAATATTTTTAAGTAACAAATAAGTTATTATTTTCAGAAAAGTAATCGTCAAGAAAGATTAATGGTGGTAAGTTGACTTAACAGTTCACCACAACAATCATCCAAACTTCTGTCTCCTAAATAGGTAGAAGAATATGCATAATTTATTTATTTACATTGAATATGTCTTGCTAAGTGTTCAGAATTTATGTGAAAATCACGAAAAATAAGTACATGTTCTTTGCCATGTTAACCAATTTATTATGTAATATAACAATTATGAATTTTCGTAACAATAGTGATGTAGCAAAGTATGTATAAAACATAAGATTTTATGAATATATGTTAATTATAAAAGGCTTATTATTAATATTGCAAGTTATGAAATTGAAATTTTTTATGATGTTATATGATTTTTAGACTAGTGATTTTGTTAGAAAATCTATCAATCCATGTGAGTAGTTGACCTCATAATATCTCTCGATCAAATAATAGTCTAATTAGAAATAAAAATAATAAATTACCTTTAATTACTTCCATTCAATTCAATTTTTTTGATTTGGGTGTTCGCAAAACTAAAGAGCTTTATCAAAAAGACCTAAACAGTCTAAGGCGAATTTGAAATTTAAAGGGTCCACTTGTGACCCCCTCATTACCTGAAAGCCACTCAGTTGAGCATTATTCAAACTAATAGAATGAAAACAATATTACAACCCCATTTTTACAAACCTTATTTTCAGAAATTTTTAACAACATTCCATTTTGGAAATCATATTTCAAGAAATTCCTACTTTATGAAACTTCTATTGTTAGAAAATCCGATTTTGAAAATTTTCTATTTTTAGAAACTTCCATTTTAAGAAAACTCCAAAACTTCTAAATTGGGTAAGTTTATTCCCTTTGAAATCCTAAATGTGAATAGTGATACTAATTAAGCCTTTTATGCATTTCGTAGATGTCTAGAGTTCCAGCCAAGACAAGAAGAGAGAATATTAGGAAACAAAATCGATCAAGGTTCCTTCATCTCCTTAGGTTTTATATAAGGAACCCAAGCCACAACGTTGTAGAGTATTTGGATGCTATTGAGGTCATTTACTAAGGGGCTCAACTAAATGGACACGAGGGACACGAGTTTAGCAGAGATGAGGCATTCTTCCCCCTCTTTAGAACCCTTACTGGATATTGGAAAGACTTCGCGGAACAACTCGATGAAATGTATAACCAGCAAATATCAATCGAACACTCTATTAACAGTTTTAGGAAAGATAGAGGATCAATAGTGAGGATTATAGAGAAACTGAGAGGTCCAAGGGGCACGAACCAAAGCACCGTCGAAGCCAACCTCGTACCATGCTTGATGGGAGCAGTCATGAGGAAATACTGGAGGTGGACAATGAGGGCAACATAATAGAGTATGTGCTCGAAGACCTTAGTGATGAGGAGAACCTTCGGAGGACCCAAAACCAAGCCATGATAAGAGCACTGGGAAAAATTACTAGATTGTAGTCTTATGTTTAGATTCTTGCTCTAGTATATGATTTTCTATGTTGGCATGGACGCTTGGTATACCTTGCGATCCTTTTACCTAGTAAATTTTCCTTTTAATTGGACGTTGGGTATTCCCTGCATAACTTTATGAAATTATGAAGATTCTGTGAATAAAATACACTATTTTCACCTTTTAATCTTTTCTTATTGCAATATTACTTGTTAAGGCTATAGCACCCAGAGGTAGGAGAGCAAACAATGGTGAACAATCCCAACCGCCCTAGCAACCCCAACCTTATGGTGTTGACCAATAGTTTGCTCAACAATTTCTTGCTATGATGTGCATGTTCGTCCAAGAGACGACACTACCACAAGCACCTCTACGACAACCGACACCACCACCTCAACCGCATGCACCAGCGCCGGCAAAGGACACTAAGAATACTGCTGCTATTGTGGTGGAACTTTTCATGAATCAACCCTCAACCTTCGAAGGTGGAATAGATCCATTGAAAGCAAAGGATTGATTGTTCATAATAGAAAGAATTTTTGACCTCATAGACTGCACGAATACTAGAAAGGTTATTTATGCAACATTTATGCTTAAGAAAGGTGCTATGCAATGGTGGGATTCAACCACAAGGTCAAGGACCCACGGATACATATGGACATGGAACGAATTCAATGAACAGTTCTTGAGAAAATACCACCCCACGAGCATCCGCAATCATTTAAAGAAAGAGTTTCTCAATTTAGTTCAAGGATCGATGTTTTTAACTTAGTACGAGTGAAAATTTGAGGAATTATCCCATTATGTCCCTAAACAGGTAGACACTGAGCAGAAAAAGGGAAGAAGTTTTGAAGAATGCTTGAGAGATGATCTAAGGCAGGCATTGGTAGTACTTCAACTAAGAACCTACCATGAAGTGCTAGTAAGGGCACAATTAGCAGATTTCAAGTGTCGCACAAGTGGGGAGAACAAGCATAATGTATAGTCAAAAAGCGCAAATGGGAGAATTACAAAGGAAAAAGGAAGAACTTCGTAAAGAAGACCTAAGTATAAACAATTATCAACCGCATTCAGTTTGCGACAAGTTCCAAAAGCGTCATGTTGTGTCTCATGGGTATCGGTGTATGCTTCAACTATGGTGAAACGGGCCATATGGCAAAAATATGCCCCTAAGGACAGAAGCAAAAGTAGCATCAGCGAAACAAAAGCTTGGGAATCCCCCTAGAGGCCAAGCTAGGGTGTATGCACTCACAGAGTAGGAAGGGGAGCATGGCCGCAACGTCACTGAGTAAAATCCTTATATCTCGAACCTCTGCTTATGCTTTGATTGATTCTGGCTCTATGCATTCTTTTATATTTCCCAGGTTTGAGAGCAAACTCAATGTACCTAATGAATATGTAAGTATTCTCTTAGTTATTGTTATGTCCTCAGGAGAAGTGTTAGGTGTAGATCATATAATGAGGATAGCTAAGTTAGAAATTGATGGTAAATCCTTAGAGACAAACTTGTGTCTTGATCATACAATAGTTCAACGTAATTTGGGAATGGACTGACTTTCAAAGAATCACGCAACTATTTTATGTTTTGAACGGGAAGTGGTTGTTAAACAGCATGGAGATATAGAACTTCATCTTTTAGTAACCAAGACAAAATCTTTACCCCGTATTAATTCAGCATTGAAAGCTAGAAAACTCTTGAAGTCGGAAGGTTGTAGGAGATTCTTGATGTCAATAGTAGCTAAGGAAGATGAAGAGCTAAAAGTAAGTGTTGTTAAGGTGGTATAGGAGTTTCTTGATGTCTTTCCTGATGATTTGAATAAAATGCCACTAGAACGAGAAGTGGAGTTCACGATTGATCTCGTTCACGGTTCACTACCTATTTCTAAGGCCCCTTATAGGATGACACCAAAGTAATTACAGGATTTGAAGGCCCAAATAGAGGAATTAAGAAAATGATTCATTCGACCCAACGTATCATTGTGGGGAGTGCTAGTGTTGTTTGTCAAGAAAAGAATAACACAATGAGGATGTGTATTGATTATCGAGAACTGAACATAATCACTGTTAAGAATAAGTATCCACTGCCTAGAATCGAACACTTGTTTGACCAACGAAAAAGGAAAGACTTTGCAAAATTTAAGAAGTGTGAATTTTAGTTGGAACGTGAGGTATTTCTTGGACATGTAGTCACATCACAGGGAATATAGGTAGACCACAGTAAAGTAGAAACGTATTGAACTGGTCTAGACCAACCAATATAGGAAAGATTCTTAGCTTTTGGGTTTAGCAGGATAATACATGAGGTTTATTGAGGGATTTTCCAAAATATTGGAACCACTAAAACAGTTGACTTGCAAGAGTATAAAGTTTGAATGGACAAAATAATGCGAACGCAATTTTGAAGAATTGAAAAAGAGATTAATCAATGCATCAGTTTTAACCATAGCTGGAGGATTGAAAGGTTTTGTGATCTATCACTATACAACAGAGTAGGGTATTGGATGTGTTTTGATGCAACAAAGTAAGGTAGTTGCTTATGTAATGAGACGGTTGAAGCCTCGCTAGTAGAATTATCCTACATATGACCTAGAAGCTACGGTAGTTCATGCTTTGAAGATTTAGAGGCATTATCTTTACAGAGAAAGGTGTAACGTCTATACAGATTATAAGAGCTTTAAGTACATCTTTACTCAGAAAGAGTTGAACATGAGGTAGAGGAGATATCTTGAATTAGTAAACGATTACGATCGTAAAATTTACCATCCAGGCAAGGCGAACTTAGCAGCCGATGCCTTAAGTAGAAAGACAACCGGGACAAGTGGCGATGTTGACAGCACAAAGGTCTTTATGGGGGGAATTAAAGAGTAAGCCTCAAAGTGGTAGCTACTTTCCCTGATTCTATTTCTCGAATGGCAGCACTTTCTGTTCGATCGACTCTCCGTGATAGGATTAAGAGTCGTCAAAAGGGTGATCAATCCTTTGAGTTTACTAAAGATGAGATTTACACAAAAGAGGAAAGATTTCACCATAGCTGACGATAAAGCATTATATTATTAAGGATGCCTATGTGCTCGAGGAATTGAAAACTGAAATCTTGGAGGAAGCTCACTCTACTCCTTAACATCCAAAAGGTACAAAAATGTATCATGACCTAAAAGTTGTGTTTTGATGGAAAAATATGAAGGAAAATATAGCTAAATATGTGAACAAGTGCCTGCTATGTCAATGTGTGAAAGCCAAACATCAGCGACCATCAGGGTTGCTATAGCCATTGGAGGTTCTAGAATGGAAATAGGAACATGTGATGATGGACTTTGTTGTAGGTGTTCCAAAGTCAGTGAGAGAACACGAGGTATTAGCATCACCCTATGACCACAACAATGACCAAAAACTGCACCAAATGATAGGAAAAATGCTTTAGAAAGTAAGAGTAACTAGAACTTAAATTCTTTGTTCTTGGGGTGAAGATCCATTAAGGAAAGAACATGTAGGACATCATGGTCCATGTTTTCACAAGGCTAAACACATTATTCTCCTAAGAGTTGCCATTATACTAGTTTAGCCCCTCGAGCATAATTTTTACTCATGTGCATATATTTATTGACATTTTCTCGAGTTAAGTGGGCTGAACAGGCCAACTCTCCCTTTCTCTATACCCCTTCTTGAGACAATAACCTAAAACCATTACCGAGTTGATATTTTCTAGATCCAATGGGATGCAGAACAGGGCCAACTCCCTTCCCTACACCCCCTCTCATTAAATTTGAAACTACAAGCATTACCAAGTGAGTTGATTCCTAAATCAGCTGGCCAGTTCTTGGTTTCTAATACTTCTGTTCTTATACACATATTTGAATATCTAACATATTTGCATGCACAAATCATGAAATAGAAGAAATCTTCTTATTTCAACACCATCTATGAAAAACTGAAAAGAGTTCTGGAAAAGGATTCACCAAGTTTTTCTGATAATACTGAAGGGTAAAGATATTTTCCTTTTTCATGACAGTCCTAGTCAATGAATTCACAAATAAATTGTAAGCCATGATTTTTGTGTGAAAACTAATAATGGCAAACAAATCTAATTTATTTTTTCCAGCTGGTTTAATTTACGGCATACAACCTTCTATAGCTTGTCATTTAGCTCCTGCCTTCAGCTATGTGATATTAAATTTTTTTTCTTAATCACATGGCGATCATTAATATGTGTTGCTATCACCTGAACTTTAGGGATTGCAGTCAAGACAATACTAGATTTGAACTTTAAGGTAGTTACATAAATATCACAGTATACTTAATTAAGCAAGTTAGCACTTTCAAATACCTCCTACAAGCAAAACTTTGGATTTGATAGATGAAGGAAAATGGATTTCCCTAAGGTGAAATAGCATGAGTTTAATAGTAGTATTTAAAACAGGAAAAATGAAGTAACAAGTGACCCATACCATAGCCAGAAGTTTGAACATCGAAACCCTCGTCCTACCACAAAACAAAAAGGCAACATATGTATGAAAATTTCTATTTCCAAAAATCCAGACGAATTCATCCAAGAGAAGAACTCCACCTGCAGTTCCCGTATGAGTGGCAAGCTGCCAGTGATAGAATAGGGTTTTACATGCCCAACTACCTCTTCAGTAGCTTTGCATAAAACATGGAATCCACGTGAATCAAGATTACAAGCAACTCCAGACATTGCCTCGTCAAAACTAATAGTAATTCTGAGGGATGATGGATAAAAATGAGGTCAACAAACTTGAGCACATGAGCAGAACCAATAAGAAAAAATTAGTTTTGAGCTGTGGTATAAAGTTGGACTACGTCACAATGTTCTTCCTCAGATTTCCAAGAATGAAGGACATTCAGTAAGTTGAGTCATTAGAATACAATTAGATAAAGAAGATAAAGATGCACCTTCCCCTGAGGTTCTCATCTGGTAGGACATACTTTGAAACAGGGCCTCGTGTATCAAGCTTTTCTATATTGGCATTCAGGTCGTCAACGTAGTTTTGAAGCTTAGTCATCACATCTGTTACACTGAAGTAATGTATTTATTAGGTTTCAGACCTTGATTTCTTGCCTTGCAAGAACTGACTGAAACTTTTACCAGATTAGAAAAATGTAGTACAGAAAACTCCTCAAGAAGAAAATGGAAAAATAATGTAAAATGAGTTAACCAGATAACATTATGCATGACTAAAAGCAACTTAAGGAGACATAACCCACTACAGAGTAAAATCCGTACCTGTAAAATGGAGTTAACCTGCAGTAAAGAGAGCAAGTTAGAAATCAATTGTAAAGCAGGTACTCAAATGATTGTCTAAGTAAAAATTCAACCTAACATCCCCTGAAACTGTACATTCAGCTGGAATTTGATTGATTCCACCCCCAGGATCTGTTATAAATATCAGTTTAGGCAATGAACAGTGTGCCTGTAAGCAAACAAATCATGAGTAACACAATTTTTCACTTTAAGATCAATAACTTACAACTCCACTGTGTGGGTTTCATGGTTGACGGGGTTGCAAACCCATAAACTTTTTCTCTTGAATGGGGAGGGAAGTCTCTGTAGAACCGTAATTGGATCTCTTTAAGAGCTTCCATAGCTAGCTCCAAGGAGTTAATGGCCTACACACAAAAATAAAAGAAAATTAGTTAAAAGCTGAATAACAATAACAATGCACATGCAGAAATTTTCTCAATAAAGTTCAACATAGCATATTCAACTTAATTAGTACCACTGTCTGATCCTTTTTTTTATTTTTTCCTAATCAGCTTAGAAAAATCCAGCATTATTTTAATTTAGAATCAAAATATCAACATTTTTCACGAGGCAAGAATTATTTAGTTATTAGCTCCGTGTTAAGGATATTTTTTATTTTATTTTTTTCTGTGCACAAAAATATTTGTCTCAACTTTAAAATAATCTATATTAACCAACAGCCAAAACTTGATATTGATATAGTTCGGCATAAAACAAATGTCTTCAATATTAAATAATCTGCCAAAGAACGTCTCCTTTCTTAGTAGAGCTATAAGTTCTTTTATCATTTGCTAAATTTTGAGTTCAATAGGCCATAGAATTCAAGGCAGCCCTCTCCTCTCCCACACTGTTCCCTCTCTACAGGACTTCAAGTTGAAGCAACCAATGGGTTGGTAGAATCATAATCCACTAGCCAACCCTTGACATCTCAAGAAAGGTGAACGGAAAAAATAATAACCACCCACTTCGAAGAGAAATTAAGTTATTTGAATTTTATGTAAAATCCCATGTTTTCTGTTGTTTAGGTAACTCAACTAGTTGCTTTTCTTCGGACACAATATAGGAAGGTTATTATTTCTACTGCAAGGACTGGTCCCTACAACTTGTTTGCAAACCATAAGCAAAGAAAATTTGACAAGGGTCAATTCATTTAGAGGGAATTGGGATGTAAATTGGCAATCTTTGATAATTATAACTTTTAAGCATGACTATTTGCTTTTTTCAAATGAAATTTTGATAAGCATCTGCTATTACAAGGACGGATAGTATAGGAAATTTGGAGAATTAAGTATGTAACTGCGAAGTATAAAAGGGCATAATGTAAGGTAGACAGAAATTAGGGTATCAATGGATGAGAGAGTGAGCCTCTCGAATGCTCACAATCTACTGTAATTCCTATTAATTTCTATTTGTTCTTCATTCAATCTATACACAAATATACATTACATATCAGGTATGTATCAAATATCAAATAGTGAATTTATGGAATATATACATGGATAAAAAAATGTTGCGCACTACAATTTTACAATGGTTCACATGGTAAAAAAATAAATAAAAGATAGCTTGAGAATGCAAATGCTAGTAAATTGAATTCCAAATAATTCTCAATTCAATAAAATTCAATTCTTGCCAAATGAACACATATCATGAGGATCAATAGGGCTGAACAACGAAACCGTCAAACCGCCAAATCGAACCGAAACCCTTTTTTTGAAACCGTTGGTTTGGATCCACGTGGATCCATCAACGTTTTGGTTTTGAACCAAACCAAACCGCTTTGAAGGGTTTGGTTTAGCATAAACAAAGAGAAAATCAGGAAATGGTTAACGATGTGATTCCCGAATCTCCAAGGCAAGTGCTTGACCAGAATTCTTTTGAATGGTCGATTGGCCTTTCAAGTCACGAATTTCTATGACGTTCCCTAGAATTTGAATCCAAGATCTCGACCTTACACTTTTGAAATCCTGGGGAATGCGAAAGAAAGTCGTGAGAAGTAAAATGGGCTCAAGGTTTCACAAAGTAGATAGTACATATGATATAACGGATTGAGCACTAAGGCTCAAGTCGTTACAAATTTATTTATCTTCGCTAGCGCTTATTATTTTGCTGGTGGAATAGTTATTCTAGGTGGGATTTTCCATACAACTTGCAGAAGCTATTTTTATTGAAAATATAGCAGTGTATAGCTACTAGTAATGTAAATGGAATAAACCGGCTCTGCCCATATCCAATTCGATAAGAATAATTCATGGATCTGATCCGATCTGATAATCCAACAAATATTTGATTGTTAAATTCATATCTAATATGCTATGTTATAGGATATCCGATTTGATAATCCAATCCAAAATTGAAGAAATTAGGAAAACAAAATCAATTTAGAAATTAACTTATTGTTTAGGCCCATATTTTAAACCAATAAGGCCCAAATAGTGAAAAATCCATGCAATGGACTGTCCCCTATTTATAACTTATTCCTTTGGCTTCTTTTTTATGGAAATCGATATGGGATGACTTGTAGCTTTTTGGAAAGCAAAATAAACCCCTACAAACAATTGATGGTGTACAAGTGAATAGACCTTCTTATTTTTTTTTAATGTTTTGAATTGGATGACTTTTTTTATTATTCTAAATTTGTTTATTTTCACATTTATTTATTTTAGTGACAAATAGTATGTCATAAAAATATTTAACCGACTCAACTATTTATAACAAATCGGATTAGGTTGTTATCGGATCGGATTGACTGATATCCATGTTTGCTCCACTTAGTTAATGAATTATCGAATTCGGATCTTAATCGGGTTATCAAACTGAGACTCTAAATCCATCTTCCATTAATTTTATCGAATTCGAATCGGTTTCGGATCAAAATCCAATTTATTGACAATCCTACCTACTAACAGTCAATTTAACAATAAAACTAGGGCCCCAAGTCTTTATCTTATTCTGATGGCAGAGCAGAGGAATCAATCATATGCTATTGTGAATCATCTTTTTCCCTTCTCTTGTTTTTCTCTTCATGACCTCGTTTCTCTTTATATGAATTCTAGATCTAGACTTCATAGAAGCTGATTAAGCTCTAAAACACTGAAGGCACTCGATAGATAATCGAAGATCATATTCCCTATTACTCTTAAGTATGGTCTTAAGTGGAGGAAGAACTACTTCTCTTCACCCCTTCGATCGCGTTGAATCTCCTCTAGCTGCCACTCTTCTGGTTATTCATAAAAAATCCCTAGGGATGTCAACGTCTTTAGGCAATCAAAGACGAGATGGAGCTTGCTTTACCTTTTAGTGAGAAAGAAGTGGATTGATTAAATGTTCACAGAACTAAGATCTAGATTTCATTTTGATTCAGGGTAAATACACGTACAAATTCTGATGTCTGGACAATATATTCACACAGGAACATTTTCTCATCTCAGCCTTTGTATCGAAATCATATGTAGAAACAATCCCAATAATATGCTATGTTTTGGTTGTTCACCTCAATATCGAGAAACCAATGGAAGAAACAGAATCAGTACCAAAAGGTACATAAATATCCCTGAGAAAGCACTATTTCAGGAAGTACCTTGTGGGCTAGACCGCTGTGGAAAAGCTTCCCAGAAACATGAAGTTCCCATGGTATCATACCACCAGTACCAATGCATGGTTGTTTATCTGCTGTGTCAATCCAAAATCTGCAGGATGAGAAGACCGGCAATCATATCATAAATATTGTTCAAAACACTTATTATAGACACTCAACTTCTGGGTAACTTCTAATCTGCCAAAGGTTTAGTAACTTACAGAGGGCCATGCTTTAACTTATCAAGCAATCCATCCTTTGCTAATTTATCAATGCCAACTCCAGGGATAGACGAGTTCTCTTCGCTGGCAATAAAGACAGCAACCACGGTAGACTTCAGTTGTGGCTTTGTCTCCCCCAACTTCTTCATTAGTTCAGCTACAAGAGCAACATGCCCTAAACAATCCGTGGTTCCACGACCTCGAAGTTTGTCTCCATCAATGCTCATCGTAAAAGGATCAAAATCCTGCATGAAAATTCATCTGATGATGCTTAAAGTTCTTAATAAAATATCAGAGGAAAGATCTGCCTATTCATTAACATCCATAGCACTGAAGATTCCACATTATTATTACCTATTCCACTTGATTTGCATTGAATCTTTAATTGCTCCAGTCTTCAACAAAACAAATTACATTGATGGGAATCAGTCAAAAGCTACTTCTATCTAATATTTGTATTCTCGTATTAAAGGAAAATCTGACATCATGGTAACTCTATCTTCAATAAAAGACATGACCGACCATTTACTTTTTACTTCATCCAGATCATAGATCACAGTATGAGATTATCACAACGTATTCCATAATTAAATTTATGGAGAAATGACAAAACTTTATATCAGTTAGAGTTTACTAAATGCTAAATGATTTTGATAAATACTGAATTTATCTTCGCTAATAAGTAACATAAAGCCAAAAGCAAAATAAATTCAAATAAGACAATTGTAAAAAAACCAGTGACTGCCAACAGAAGAACTCAGAGAACTTATTGAAAACAAAAGCAAGCTGTTCGTACTAAATTGCCCATGTAAAATCAACCCCAAAACTCAAGAGAAATCAGACAGGACCAAAACATATTAGTAACCACAAATTCAACAACCAATTCACATGAAACCTAAAACCAGTAAAAAAAACAAAAACCGATAGAAACAAAACAATCCTGCATCAAGTTGAGCTACATAATCATCAATTACAGTTCATTATTTCCCTCGGAGTTAATTTCACTAATTGCTATTGATATGCGCACTTAGTAGCAGAATATAGTAAACATTAAGTACAAGGAGTACAATATAACAGACCCAATCAGAAGGGTTGGCAGTTACAACATCCATATGCATGCCAACAAATGACAAGATTTTTCCCGGCTGAGATCCAGGGTACTCTACAATGAGATTCCCTCTATTGGGCTTGTAGGTAACATGGTTAATGACAAGTGGACCGCCGCCGGTGATGGTGCTGTAGGGGAGGAGCGCGTCCAGCACGTGCCTCACGATCCTGTCCTCCTCCGGAATAAGCTCCGGTGGATTATTTTGAACGTATTTGGACTCTCCGATCAGCTTTGACAAAAGGTTTACGAAGGAATCTTTGTTGAGGTCACCTATAGCATTTCTTACGCTTGCAGAAGCCATGGCGAAGAGATGCAGAATGAGAATTATGCCTTAAATCAAAATGCATATTGATATTATATAGGGGAAACATGGGACTAGTTAAAGCCCAATTTGCAGAATGGCATTTTAAAAGGGAAAAAGATAGAAGAGCAAATCAGGCCCAGTGCCCTAAAAAATTAATTAAATTGATTAATGGGAAGATTTTAAGTTTCCCAATCTCAAATTTCAGAATTTTTAAATTAATTAATTAAACATATATTTTATTAATTAAAGATATCAATGCCACAATTTCAATAATTTGGTCACAAATTATTTCTCGATCACATTAAAAAAATTTATAAGTCACAAATTATTTCACAATCACGAATCGAAAATTTTATAGGTTCCAACTTTTTCATCGGCCACAAATTTATAAAATTAATAAGTCACATATTATTCATTGGTCACAAATCAGAATTTTTATATGTCACAAATTATTTTACGGTCACAATTCAAAAATTTTATAGGTCACAATTTGTTCATCGATCACAAATTAAAAATTTAAAAGTCATAATTATTTATCGGTCACAAATTGTTTGGGAAAAATATTGATTGTATTTTCATTCCACTTTTAACTATTACAATAGGCTGCCTTATATAGAACTACATAAAAATATTCAATGGAATATTGTTACAAAGAGAATATTTGCAAGAGAGTATATCTTAAGGCAAAGGATGGTGAAATAGAATCATGTAACGGCATTATGGTCCTGAGGTATTGAGCTGGCATTAGGTGAAGGGTCAATAATACCCTTAACATTCCCCTCAAGTCAAGCGGCAAATGTTGCAGGCGTAGACTTGTGCACAGTTTGAGGAACCGGGTTGAGGAGAGTATCTTTGTCAAAGCATCTGCAAGTTGATATTGACCTAAAACGAAAGCCACCTGAAGGGATTTGTTAAGGACTCGATTTTGAAAAAAGTGAAAATCGATTTCAACATGTTTTGTACGCGCCTGAAAGACTGGATTTGATGACAAATAAATGGTGCTAATGTTACCATAGTAGATCAGTGGAGCTTGAGGGAGATTCACGCGTAAGTCACGGCACAAATTTTGAATCCAAATTACTTCAGCTGTGGCATTTGCAACGGCCTTGAATTCTGCTTCAGTGGAGGAACATGCGATTGTTGGCTATTTCTTGGATGACCAAGAAATTAATTTTTTGCCGAGAAACACACAACATCCACTAGTAGAGCACCAATCATCAAGGCACCCTACCCAGTCGTCGTCGAAAAAAGCAGTGATACTAAAGCTGGAAGACAGTGTCAATTGCAGACCAAGTGTTGAGGTATGTTTAAGGTAGCGAAGGATTCACTTTACTACCTGCCAATGGAGAACACGAGGGGAGTGCATAAATTGACATACTCTGTTCACTGCAAAAGCTAGGTCAGGCCGTGTATACGAGAGATATTGCAATGAACCAACTGTGCTTCTATAGAGAGTAGGATTATCAAATAAGTTACCAAAAAAGAACTAAATTTATCTGTGGTAGACATCGACTTTTCAATTGGTTTTGCAAGATGCATGTTGGTTCGTAGAAGAAGATCTGTAATTTATATCTGTTGTGTTAGAAGTAGACCTCTAGAATTGAATGTAGCTTCAACACCCAAAAAATAATGCAAACGGCCGAGATCAGTTATAGGAAAATCAACTCGTAAAGCAGTGATCAGTTCTGAAATATATGAGGATGAGGAACCAGTGATGAGAAGGTCATCCACATATACCAAAATGAAAGTGGTGCTTGTCTTTGATGACTGTATGAAAAGAGATGGATCTGCCGAAGAGATACAAAAACCAAGATCAACCAAACGTGAACTTAATCTGGAGTACCAAGCTCTTGGTGATTGGCAAAAGCCATAGATGAGAAACAGCCAGAGTAAGAACCAAACAGACAACAGTAGCCTTTACCACTGGGCTGAATGTTTCCTCAAATTAAATACCGAAATGTTGAAGAAATCCCTTCGCGACGAGGCGGGATTTTCGTCGTTCAATAGAATCGTTATCCAATCGCTTTGTTCGAAAAACCCATTTACGGGTTACAACATTTGAGGCCCGAGAAGAAGGAACCAATGACCAGGTATTGTTAGCAATTAAAGCATGAAACTCTTTTGACATTGCATCATTCCATTCAAAGTATTTTTGAGCAACACTGTAAGAAGTAGGAGTTTTGGGAACATCAGATTTGTTACTAAAAAAGGCCCTTGGTGGAGGCTACATTATGGTACCGTCCGTGAATTGTCGAGGTTGAGTAGACCCTATCCGAGATCTTGTCACCATTGAATGTACAGCTGGCTGAGTAACAAGCATGGAAGAGGACCGTTGGTGATGATTGAGTTAGAGAAGATAAAGATGATGGGCTTGGAGGAGTGGGATGAGGACCTAAGATGGAAGGTGAATTTGATGGTCTAGGGGGTTGTGAAAATGAAGATTGTTGGAGAGATAGGAGAATAACACAATTATGCTCAGACCTGGATCGTGGAAAGTTAGAATTTTTAAACGAAAATGAGAACTCATTGAACCTAACATCGATGGATGTGTAGGCTCGACATGTCGGTATGTGATAGCAAGTATATCCTTTCTGTCCTGGATTGAGACCTAGAAAGACGCACTCAATTGATCGATAATTGAACTTGGAAGAATTGTAGGGAGCAGTGAAAGGCCAACAGGCACAACCGAAAGTCCGTATTGATTTATAATCTGGACGTATGTTGTTAAGCAGGAAATGTGGTGAGTTATTATTTAGTGAAGCTGATGGTAAAATATTAATTAGATATACTGCATGAGAAGTGAAAAACTGAGAAAAAGGCCTAAACTCAGCCCCCCCAATCCGATTGAAGTTGTTTGATAGAATCCTTATATTGAAGTTCAACAAGACTCTTAAATTTAACAAAAATAGAGAAAACTTGAGATTTAGATTGCAAGGGAAACAACCAAGTGTAAAGAGTGTAGTCATCAACAAAGCTAATATAATATCAATAACCATCTTGAGATACATGTGGGAAAGGTCCCCATAAATCGGAGAAAATTAATTGCAAAGGTTCGATAGATTTTTGAAGCCTTGGAAGCGCAGGTTGACTATGGGATTTAGCCTTAGCACATGCATCATAAAAAGGATATGTTACTAAAGGATCAAAAGGCAGCTTATGCTGCTGCAAGATAGAACGAACAAGTTTCAGGGAGGCATGTCCAATTCGTGAGTGCCATGTGGGAACGGAGATGATAGTTGTGAGAGCTGAAGGCGATGATGGAGTGAAGGAGTAGAAGCCATTATTGACGGTTCCATGAAGGAGGGTCCTCCCTGAATGGCAATCCTTAACACAAAAAGAATTAGAAAAGAATTCAAAAAATACATTATTATCAGTGCAGAATTGTTGGACTAAAATGAGATTCTTTTGGAATGAAGGAACACATAAGATATTATTAAGAAGAAAAGTGGTAGTTGGAGAAGAGAGAGAAGTTGAACCAGAATAGGAAATAGGGACATTACTTCCATCACCCACACGCAGATTTTCCTCGCTTTAGGTTCAAGTTGGACAGATCACTGGTTACATGATTTGTTGCAGTAGTATCCGATTACCAAGTTGAATCTAGGACATAAATGACAGAAGAATAATTTGCAGCAACAGGAGCAGGGCTTGTATAGGCTTAGTTGAACCTATAGAGGCGAGTGAGAGCACTATGCCCTTGCCGATTGCACACATGGCAAACAATACGAGTAGTGGAGCCATTTTCATTGCTACTTAGAAATGGACCACAGCCACCACGTCCTTTGATTACGTCCAAAATGGTTTGGACCTCGACCACCACATTGTGCAGATTGCTGTTTGGCAGTATAGTTGGCTGAAACCTCGTTGGAGAGAAGACTTGTATGAGTAGTGCTGAAGTCGAGCTTCATGAGTAAGGAGATGACCTAGCAATTTCTCGGGAGTGATTGGTTCAAGCCTGGTTATGATTGATGGAACAAGAGGATCGTAATCAGGTCCTAAACCAGCTAGAAGATAAGGAACAAACTCTGATAGAGGCAGAGGTCGTCCGGCAGCAGACATTGTATCAACCAATGTCTTAGCTTTGTGATAATACTCGGATATTGAGTCTGCACCTTTCTTGAGTGAGGCCAACTAAAACTGATTTTGGAGAAGACAAGCTTGAGATGTCGAAGCATATGTAAACTCAAGTGAGAGCCACACATCACGAGCTGAAGCACAACCAACAATCTATGCCATAAGAGGCTCGAAAAGAGATGAAATTAGAACTGACATAACCAGTTGATCCTGATGTAACCAAGATTCAGAGGCAGGATTAGGAGTAGAGTCGTCCAGTAGAGGTTTAGGAGAGGGAAATGAGCTATCGATGAACTGATAAAGTCTTTGGCCACGGAGGTAAAGAACCACTTGGGTTTTCTACAGAAGGTAATTATCTGGGGTGAGTTTGACAGAAATAGTGTGAGAAAGATTTGGTTGAGGAAGGTTGGGTGTGAGACTTGAAATAAAAGGATTTGAATGAGCGAAGGAATTTGTAGGAGAAGATAGAGAAGAATAGGATGACGCCATTGGAGGTTAATCCTTAGAGTGGTTATGATACCATGTTTGGGAAAAATATTGATCGTATTTTCATTCCACTTTTAACTATTACAATAGGCTACCTTATATAGAGCTACAGAAGAATGTTCAATGGAATATTATTACAAAGAGAATATTTGCAGGAGAGTGTATCTTGAGGCAAAGGATGGTAAAGTAGAATCATGTAACGGCATTGTGTTCCTGAGGTATTGAGTTGGCATTAGGTGAAGGGTCAATAATACCCTTAACACAAATCACAAATATTATAAGTCACAACTTATTATACAGTCACAAATTAACAATTTTTTAGGTCACATATTATTTCTTTGTCACAATTTATCTTTTTTTATTACTCACATATTGTTCATGGTCATAGATTAACCAATTTAATGGTCACGATCAACCAAATAAGCATGCCCACCACAAAGATATTATCACACCATCATAATCACCATGAAATATATAATTCCACGGCAACTACCACCATGACCACGAAAATAACAATTGACAATCGACAAATTAGTTGCACCTTTTAAGGGCTCTATATCATAATATCCCTTTGTGCAAAACTTGCTGATTGGCAGGCATGGCTTCCGAAGTCTTGCTACGTTGGTTTCGACTCCAAATGGTTGGCCTTGGCAAATGATTCTCTTTA
>CAIGRF010091756.1:0-20150 GCA_903798235.1 Fraxinus ornus
CTAAAGTTCTTGTCGCGTGACATACTGCTCATGCAATATGAGATCTTCTGGGTCCTCCCACTTGAGCTTACAGTTTCATGTTCTATTTTACTTCTCCATGGGAGTTTTTTTCACTCTTCCCTCTCCGTGGTACTTCGTTATCGATCACCTAGGAGTATTTAGTCTTAAGCGACACACGTGCTACAATGACCGGGACAAAGGATCACGATCCCACGGTGGTAAGCTAGATCTATTTATCATAAAAAGATTCGTCGTTCCTGACCCCACTTCATCTTAATTGTTACTTGAACAAGTGAAAGTTCATATATTTTCAATAAATAGATGACGATGAATTTATAATTAATATTCTTGATCTAATAAAAACTTCAAATGAAAGAGAAAATAAAATATAATAGTATATTCATCCCTTCTATTACAATTAGTCGTTTACCAAGGTACAATCCCTTTCGCCCTCTCTCTCACTCAAGATATTTTTCATTTCTTGATATTTCCTATATTCTTTGTTTCTTGATTTATGGATAAAGTGATAAGGATATACAACTAAGCCGAGAAAGTCAAAGGAGAAAATCAAGGGATTTATTCCAAGTTTGAATTTGCTGTAATGTATATTATGTCATTTATTGGTATTTACTCAATCGATTTCATTGTAATTAGTTTCCATTTTCTACTCATATAATATGTATATATCCTAACCATATCAATGAGAAACGTGAGCCATAATTCTTCAAATTCTCTCTTCCTAAAAGTCCTTTATGGTATCAGAGCTTGCTCTAATTTTTCTCTCTCCAGATTCTTCAATCTTTAACAAGTGTCTCATTCTCTTAATAATTCCAATGGCTAACGTGAATATCCAAATCACCATCCCTAATGCCGAAGAACCCACAAAGCCATTGACTATGATTACTATCCATAACTCCATTAAACTCACATCCACCATCTTTCTTGGAAAACTCAAATGGAAGCTATTCTCATTGGCTATGATTTGCAAAAATTCATTGATGGATTCCACCCTGCTCCTCCAACCACCATCACTACGAATAATGCTATCTCTACTAACCCTGCATATCAAACATGGCTTCGTCGAGACAAACTATTATTTGGAACACTTGTTGGCACTCTCTCACTTTCTCTAGTTCCTCTTATCACTCAATCTAAAACTTCATATGAAGTTTGGCAAATACTTGCCAACACCTACGCTCGCCCATCTCATTTCCATATCAAGCAACTAAAAGACCATCTTAAAAACATCACCAAAGGTTCTTAATCCATTACAGACTACATGCAATCCATAAATCCTCGGGCTAATGAACTTGCCGCTCTTGTTAAGCCTCTTGACCAAGAAGATCTGATCGAAAAAGTTCTTGAAGGCCTTGATGAAAATTATCAATCCATCATTAATTCGGTTAATGGTCGTGATTCCACCATCTCATTTGATGAACTCTATGAAAAGCTCATCAACAAAGAACTGTCTCTCTGCAACAAGACAAGTCCCTCACCTGTACCAGCATATGCTCATCTCACAAATGTCGCTCCGCTCCACGATCTGCTACCAATACCACTCCTCGGCTTCTCGGGTTCCCAACTACACCCACTCATGATCTCACAAGAAGATTTCCCACCGACACTCGAGACAACTGTTATCCTGCTCGTCCATTCCTTGGTCGCTGTCAATGGTGCAGTACTCAAGGTCATGTAGTCTCTCGCTGTCCTCTCTTTTGACAATAGTTTCCTCATGTGCAACCACTTCATCGTTCAAGCAATTCGTCACAATCTCGACCATCGTCTCCCTGGCAAGCTCAAGCAAATGTTGCAACCATCCTCCCTCCCAACACCACATGGCTACTGGACAATGGAGCCTCCCATCACGTCACCACCGACCTAAGCAATCTTGCTATCCACAATCCTTATGATGGCATAGATGAAAGTATGATTGGCGATGGCTCTAGACTCCCCATATCCCACACTCATTCTACCCCTACTTACCACTCACTCTCACTCCTTTACCTTATCTAATGTTTTATGTGTTCCCACCATGAAATGTAATATTTTTTCTATTTCTAAATTTTGCAAGTCTAATAACACTTGCAAGTCTGAATTTACCCTCTTCTTTTCATGTGAAGGATATTCGCACGGGGGACCACTTTGTCTGAGTGGCATCATAGACTAAGTCATCCTTCCTTGTAAATTTTCTAACATATCATGTCTTTGTTTAATTTAGATGTCTCTCATCCCTCCAATTTAAATTTCAATTGTAATTCGTGTCAATGCAAGAAAAGTCATAAACTACCATTTTCTAATTCTACTCTCTCTACCTCTTCTCCTCTTGAAATTATATTTACTAATTATGGACATCACCAGTCTACTCTGTTGATAACTTTAAATACTACGTCATCTTTGTTGACCATTTTACCAAATATATTTGGCTTTATCCCCTCAAACGCAAATATGATACGCATGATGTCTTTGTGCGCTTCAAGGCCCTAGTAGAAAAAATTTTTGACCGTCCAATCAAAACTCTCTACTCTCTTCTCTTCATTCTTAATAATGAATGAGGTCTCACATTGACTTCTTCGAGTCACACTACTGAACACAATGGGTACTCTGAACGTCGTCATCGTCACATTGTCGAAATGAGTCTTTCTCTCCTTACTCATGCATCCATGCCTCTATCGTATTGACCTTTTGCATTCTCTACCTCATCAATCGCCTCCCTACACCAACCTTAAACCATCTTTCACCATATCTCAAACTCTTTGGTACATCCCCCAACTACTCCAAACTTCGGAGTTTTATATGTCTTTGCTATCCTTGGCTTCGCCCATACACATCTCACAAACTCGAGTCTCGTTCCACTCCTTGTGTCTTTGTCGGGTATTCTCCTAATTAAAGTGCCTATCTATATATTGACACATGTACCGCTCGTCTTTACGCTTCTCAACATGTCCGCTTTGTTGAATTCATTTTTCACCTTGCCACATCTCACACTTCTCTTCCTCGTGCCACTCCATCTACCATCTCTAAGTGGTGCTCTATGACATTACCAGTCGTGGCTACACCATCCCTTAATGTCGACTCTGCTCCCCTACCAAATCTGCCTGCCACTATTGCCCCAAGCCAACTCCAAATAATACCACCCGCATCACACCTACACCAAAACCCAATCGTCATTCTAGTGAAAATGAGTGTGACCGTGTTCGTAACCCACCACCCCCACCTACTCAAAACGATCCTAATCAACCACCTGACCTTTCAACCTCACCTCGTATCATAATCATTCACTCCAAACACAACATTCATAAATCGATTCAAAAGCTTAACCTTACTGTCCAACTTCGACCTACCCTCGAACTGTTACCCAAGCTCTCAAAGAACCTATGTGGGGACAAGTTATGTCTAAAGAGTTTGATGCTTTAATTCGTAATGGTACATGGGAACTAGTGTCATCTCACCCCACTCAAAAATTGGTAGGTCGTAAGTGGATCTTTCCCACCGAATATTTACCTAATGACTCTATTGACAGGTACAAAGCACAATTGGTTGCTAAAGGCTTCAACCAACGCCCTGGCATTGACTACTCTGAAACCTTAAGTCCAGTCATCAAACCTACCACTGTCCGTCTTGTTCTCAACCTTGTGGTCAGTCAAGGTTGGCCACTCCGACAACTTGATGTCAACAACGCATTCCTTCCGGGCACTTTCACTGAGGATGTGTTTATGTTTCAACCATCGGGCTTTCTTGATCGTGACTTTCCTCATCATGTCTACAAGCTACGAAAAGCTATATATGGCCTCAAACAAGCTCCCCGTGCCTAGTATCATGAGTTGCGCTAATTTCTTCTTCAATCTCGCTTCACCAATTCTGTTGCTGACACATCCTTATTCATCTTCAATAACCATAACTAGGGGTGGGCGTGGGTTGGGTTGGATTTTGCCCCAACCCAACATTATCGATTTGTTCGAAATCCAACCCAACTCATGCAAATGTTGAAACCGAACCCAATCCAATCCAATTATGTGTCGATTGGGTTGGTTTGGGTTGGTTGGGTCGGATCAACTTGTCACACAAAGTTGTGAACACTCCACAAAGCAATCTTTTTATAAGATCCAATTGGAAAAATAGTACCTCTTGTTATCTTTTCTGGTCTCCTTCCGACAACTCTTCTCAATGCCTCCAAAACTCCTTTCCCTCATCCCTTACTATCACCAAAGGAAACCCCCAACAATAATAGTAGCTGAAAAGTCCCAAGTGCCCTTTGCTTCCAACTGGCACAAGACTCTTGTGCAGCTTCACAAACATAAAAATTGGCATATCATTGGTACATTTCTAGTTGCTTCAATGTGTGGCTTAAAAGGACAAAACCAAGAAGAGAGATTCACCCCCATCCCTCTTTGCTTTTCAATAGATTAAAGTTTTGGCAAGAACCGTCAACTTTATAGCATAAGAATTATTAAGATAAAAAAACTTGTCCAGCTAGGTAATGATCTCTACAATATCTTTAGATCAATCTGCTTACCCACAAACAACTCCACCCCTCCCAAAAAAGAAAAAAAATTGAAATAATCATTGAGGGAAATAAATTTTCTAAATTTAAAAACAAAAATAATTGAATAAAGTAATATAGAATGCAGATAATTACCATAGTCATTGTGCGAAAAAATCTTTTAACGGGACTTGCTCGACAACAAGTCATAACAAACGCACTGTTTTGTCCGTCGAGGAGAGACGAAGACGGGGAGAAATGGGAAACTGAAGTAGTGTGTGTGTGTGTATTTAATTGGCGGATTGGGTTGGACGGTTTTTGTCAGGTTGGATGGGTTAACCCATAACCCGACTTAACCCGACCCGCTTAGAATTGTCAAAAATCGAACCCACCAAAAAATTGAAAAAAAACCAACCCAACCCGGTTGGGTTGGTTCGATTCGGTCGGTTTTTCCCTACCCCTATACAAAAGATTCATACATACATTTTCACAGGATGCCGCATTCTGTCATTGATTTTTGCCCCAAAAAAAAAAAAGTTGGCAAACCAAAAAAAAACATTTTTGGCAACCAATCACATTCTATCAACAATGCATCTATAAACTAGGTGGACAAGTAGATAAATTATTATTATTATTATTGTTGTTGTTGTTGTTGTTGTTGTTGTTGTCGTCGTCGTTACTATTATTGTAAGGGTAATTATATTGACAGCACAATTTTTATTTCTTTCACCACATTTTAATTGTATTAAAAGTTCTTAATCTTTCTTCATTATAGCACTTATGTCCGTAATATTTTTTTCGTGTCATTCTTATTTTTAAACTTTCCATTAGTTAACACATTTTATATCCAATAGTCCATTGAAATGGTGTAAACACCTTATTTTTCATCATATTTTTAAAAATAAAAAATAAATAAAAAGTACAACAAATTTTTTTCCCTCATTTCAAAGTATGAAAATAAAATATTTTGATATAAGTCATCATAAATGATGAAGAAAACAATTTCACTGGAAAAAAGTTAAGGCAATAATTACTATAATGAGTAAATATTGGAAAACTTAATTGTAATTAAAATGTGATGTGTGAAATAAAAAAATTATGGTGACAATATAACCACCATTATTTTAAGGGAAAAATTCAAAATTTAGACATTAAGTATGCTCGATTTCAATTTTAAAATAATATGTTTTCAATTTCAAATCTCAGTGTGTGTGTATATGTATATATAAGATTCCGTTAACTGAAATCAAGCTTTGAGATTCCATTCGTGACCAAACTCCTTAAAATACATCTCCTAATCCCTGAAATACAAATTTATCATAAAAGTAATCATTTAAATTCGTCTCTATCTCTGATAGTGATAACATTTAGAAATCTTAAGTCACAAAATTGAAGAATATCGTCACAAATCAATATTATTATCAGTTGAAGTAATTTTTTTGCTATGCTGGAGTGAATTTGTATCTAGATAATTCAATTTGGGGTATGATAGTCTTCGTCTTACAATTGGTAAATGATTACACATTAGAATCAGACAAATAATATTTTCAAAACTTCTCAGGCGGACAATTACGCATCGATAGTCAACTGATTTTCAAAATCGAATTTGTAGGTTGTGCTTTCTTTTCTAAAATGTATGTTTGTGACTTTGATTTGTTGTGGTATTTGTAATTGTGACAATAAGTTGTGTAATTGGTTACAGTCACATGATGTGACAAATTATTTGAAATTGGTAATTTTATGTGACATGATTCTATATATTTGATCATGTGACTTGTAGCTGAACCACTCTATTGAAGACTATATAAAATGATTGTGACCAGTTGTCTTATTTATGTAACTTTCAATAAGATACAGTGACCTGTCTAATTTCATAATGATGTGACTTGTAGCCGAACCATTCTATTGAAGATTATTCATATAATGATTGTGATCAGCGGTCTTATTTATGTGACTTTTTTTAAGGTAGTGTTATATGCGGTACTTCATTATTGGAACGGTAATGCAAATATGTGACTTGCATTAATCGTGAACTGCGCTAGTTTTTCGTAACTTACATTTTTCTGTGTAAAGTTGCAAAAATGGGCTCCGTGCACGTTTACTTGATAAATGGATCGTACGTATCACTGGTGTTGGTCGATCGAAATTGCGGTTTTACAAACCTAGTAAATATCGTTATGATTACATTCGATTTGGATCAAACGAAGGTTGCAGTCACAATGACGTATACATTGAACAATGAGTTGTCTGCAATCATAATAAATAGTGATAATAATGTGTTGTCTTACCGATGTTGAAGTGCATAGATCGTGACTCTTCCAAATATCCGATAAACGTTGATGTCACAACTGTGGAAAGTGGAGTAAAGTCATGCATGGTTCTAGTTGATGTACACTCTAGCGATGTTATGCTTTCATTAATGGATATGTTTTCAGACATATGCAATGTAATAGTTGAAACTCTATGTCACAATTTCAGAGATAAAGTCACAGTTGTCTTTGTACCTAATGGTATGCAAATAGGAAAGGGAAAAAATTTACATGATAAGGAGGTTCTAAAATTGAGCTTGTCTTTGTTTGCAATACAAAATATGTTTGAATTCATGGTCGTTCGTTCGGACAAGAAAGAATATCTTGTCAGGTGTTCCCAAGAAGAGTGTAATTGGATATACAAATCTTTGGAATTGGGGAGAATAAAGATGTTTAAGACTAGGAGGGTTACATATGGTCACACATGTACATCGAATATAGTATTAGGATCTCACGGGCAGGTATCAACCACAGTTGCGTCATCTTACATCCAATACAAGTACGCCTACTCATGAACGATATACACTCCAAATGATATATGTAACGACATGTTACATACATATGTAGTTTCTTTGAATTATGTAAATGTTTGGAGATCTCGGGAAAAAATACTGAAGATTCTTATGGGGATCCTACAAATTCATTCATGAAAATACCAACTTTCTTTTATATACTTCATCAAACAAATTCAAGTACGATCACATGACTGGAGCTTGATGGTCACAATAGATTCAAATACTGCTTCATGGCCCTAGGTGCATCAATTCGAGGATGTGAACACTATATGCCTGTGATTATAGTTGATGGAACGTATTTGAATGGACACTATGGTGGTACACTTTTCGCGGCGTGTATATAGGATGCTAATAACAACATATTCATACTTACATTTGGAATTGGAAATAACGAGAATAATAGGTCTTGATTGTGATTTTTTGAAAACTTGAAAAAGGCGTATGAAAATAAGGATGCCATGTGTTTTGTATCGGATCGCTACAACAGCATCAAAAATGAAATTTAAAAGGTGTATCCAGGGACCTGGAATGGGATCTGTTCGTATCATCTCCTACAGAACCTGAAATCACATTTTGAAAAATATAGGGACACAGCGCATGGCACTTTACAAAGTTGTCTAGCAAGTACGAAAAAATGTTTCGGGATATGAGCACTGATTTGAGATATTTGAGGGTAAGATTGTTATATGTGACCTCAAACTCATCCTTTCAACCTCATTAATGTATGTCAGTTAACAATCATTCGTTGCAGGTATCTCCTGCAAATCACACCATGTTTTCTGTAATGCTTATCTTTCATTGTCGATATAAAACAACGTACATGTACATGCAGGATGTTTAAGGTAGATCAATTACCATGTCCACACGCATTGGCTGTCATTTCAATGATGAAGATGTATCCATATGATTATTGTTCATACTATTATACAAGAGAGGCATACATGAATGCGTACTAGGACACTATATTTCCAATTGAAAATCCGGGTGACTTGAGAGTGCCTGATGAAGTAAAAATGAAAATTGTATTAGTGCCTAACCAAAAAAGAAGTTCAGGAAGACCTACACAAAAGGAAGATATTATCATGTGAAGAGAAAAATAACTGTCAAATGTGGATGTTTTGGTTAAAATGGCGCAACTTGGTTTCATTAGGTAAAAAAATATCATAGTTAAATGCGAATAACACGATGCCAACTGATGATACACATTGATATGGGTTATAGCATTCAAGTTCATTGATCTCTTTATTGTTTTACTTGTTAGCAATGAATATTGTTGGGCATATCATGTAAATGTACGTTACTCTTTCAAATAATATTAATTCAAACTGTGAATGTGACTTCACATATGAGAATTGATGTGAAATTTGTAGGTCTAGTTATGAATATGTGACATGATATCAATTAAATTGTGACTTAGATCGGTTTGTGGCCTATTGTCAATAATAATTTTTTTATGTGACTTGCAAATAATAACATGTAAATTATAAACATTAATCTGTGACATCAAGAAAATAATGTGTGACCTGCACACATAACTAAACTGTGACATTCAAACATTTATAATAGTGATATGTGACATGTTGATATTATCATTTAATTTGAAGGAAATAATATGTGACCTGTATATAGGTCAATGGTTATTTTGTCACATCGAGTTTTGAATTACGGAATGTAATAGGCATGAGAAATAAAATTTCATAACATCATGAACGTTCATAAACTTCAACTGTAATCATCGTTAGAAAATGATATCTACATATTTCCCTTTAGCACCTTGGTGGCCTTCTTGATTTCACAGTACTTATAAAGCAGTGCAGCTATGTCCAGCCGTGCTTGGCAACATCAAAATCCTTTGGCATGAATTCTAAGTCATTATGAAAAATGTATTAAGCACATTTGATCACAAATATTCCGCAATCATGGCTGAAAAAAGAAAGCCAATTTATTAGTTGTTACATTGAAATGGTGGTCACAAAACGGATATTTCTTTAGTCAATTAACACGTTAAAGTAATTGTCACAAACATAGCCATTTTGCTGTTGTGGCTCCTCATAATCTAGCGCAAGCCTCAACTCAATGGAATCATCTGAAGGTCTATTCCATATTCTAATTGCATCCATCAAATGAGGGATGATTCTCAAATATGGTTCAATTCCTCCTTTCACACTTAAATCTGTGAAGGTTCTCTTAGCGGAATTGAATATAATCAAGCGCGAGCCTTAATATCAAGCAACCCCAACATCGAATGTGCCTTGTTTGTAGGCAAAATTGACATTAACACTTGGTTCACTTCAGTCCATGAACTGCTCAATGGTATTTTGGCACTTGTGATATCGTTAATCAACCTTGTCTCCATAAGTAGAACGTTCGGATCCTTTATGAATTTTGGATATATATTCTTGATCGTAACCTGAAAGTATGAGTCACTTGTGGTAGCCTTAAACTTGACATTCTCACCATATCGTGTTAATTAACAAAGGTATTAGAAGCATGCATCCATTTACTGTTACCATAGAAATATTAAACACTGATTAGTCTTCAAGATCTAAATGAACAATGATATTTGTGTATTATATGTGACATGTCCATGTGTTCTATAACCTGACCATAATGTGTGTGACTTGTGCATATGGTAAGTAACCTACGGTATGTGACTTTTAAATAATCAAAAATGATGTTTGTATGTGATATGTGACCTTAGCATGTGTTCTGTGACGTGTATGAAATTTATGTGACCTAATCAAATTGTGTTTGACTTTTGTATACGGTATTACCGTAAACTACTGTATTTCAGTTGTGACTAATGAACAATGATGTGTATATGTGGTATGTGTTAGCATATGTTCTGTGACCTGACCATAAAGTCCGTGACTTGTATATATTATATGTGACCTACAACAAGTAATATAATGCAAATGCTATGATATGTGATCTTTGCATACCGAGTTTGTCAATGACGCGTCTGGAGAAACAAGTTCATGCCACCATATTTTGTTGCCTACGGCGAATGTACTAATGTAAAAAGAGGGCTTAATGGCATCGTCAGCGCCTTTGAATTTTTTTCATATAAAGAGAAACAAATAACAAATTAGATATCCTTATTTCCAATGGGTATATGTTGTAGTTCACAAAATAATGTCATACATACTTGTTGTTGGTTTGTAACCTCTATAGAACCAACTCTGAAATGCTGCAACATCGACATCATCTGCATGCTGATTGTAATATCGAAAAGCTACAACATTCTCAGAACTCTTGCTTTGATTCTCTTCGTTAGAAACAAAAGGAGACTGCAATATTCTTGTCGGTTTAGAGACACGCTTCAACGGCAGACCGGATGTGGGTGCGGAAGTAGGTGATACATGTCATATAGTGAAACCTCTTAACGTTCACATTCTGTGAACTATGAAAGGTAAAATGTAATTTATGTGCGTAAATGAGTTTTTTTAACCAAAAACCTCTTGATGTTTACATTCTGTGTCCTTCACTACATGGGCGATTACAACATCGTCTTGTTTTTGAGCTTGTTTTGATTGAATCAATTGTGACCTAATGTGCCAACGTTTGGAGTAGGTTAGGTAGAACTAATCCCCAAATCAAATGATGGCGGTTCCAATTTCATTGGGTTGAATAATCGCTTATCATGGTACATCTTACCTTTTCCTTTCTTATCAACAATTTTTTCAACATTCTTCCCCTAGTGATGGTAAAAAAATCAACAAACCTGATACCCGCGGGGCTCCACCTCGAACGGGGTAGGGATAACATGCTTAATCGGGTATTCGGGATGGGGACGGGACGGAAAATTTTACCCCGGGACGGGTAATGGGTGTCCCGCCCCGTTTAGTTTTTTTTAAAAAAAAAATTTAAAATTCAATACTTTAAATGGAAAATCTCATGAAATTTTATTAGTTCTAATAGAAAATGACTATTAAAATTATTTGTCTAAATCTAATAAATGTGGGCAATAAAAATAAATTATCAAAAACTTAAAAAAAAAAAGAATTAAACGGGTTAGTAACCCCGCCCCGCCCCGCCCCTCCTTAAACGGGTAATGGGGAGGGGAATTATTTGGCGGGACGGGGCGAGGGCGCGGGAGGTTGCCCCGCCCTGCCCCGTTGCCATACCTATCTTTCCCTATAAATAGTAAATTTTTGTATGAAAAGTCAAGAAGTTACAAATGAAGATGTCAAACTTGGTAGTATAATAAACTTACTTTTTCTTGAATACTTCTAGCTCTATCACTAGGCAATTCACTTTTTTTCTTTGAATGTGTTCAAAATGTGATCCATTGAACTTGGTATCATTGCGGTCACATATTCAAATAGAAAGTTCAATTCTGACTTCATCTACAACAAGTCTGGCTTGATTTCTCCTTGATACGAACAATGATATTCATCTTATGATTTATGTCAGCCTTTATTGATAATAAAGTGCCTTGACAACATTGATTTGCATACACAACTCCTTATTTTTCAATTGGAGTTCACTAATTTAATTTTTCAAACTCTCCAAATTCTATGAAATTCGACATACATCAATGACATGAATAATGTAAGGTATCAAGGTGTATGAATCATGTGTGATCCATGCACAGTTGTCTGTGACTTTGAACACTATGGCATGTGACCAATGCGTCTATATTTGTGACATGTCTAAATAACATGTGCCAAGTTCACAAAAGTATGTCACAACTACGTATGTACATGTGAACTACGTGAACAACAATTATTTAAAATATGAACTTGTATTAAACATTTGTGACCAGTTCATATTCAATTGTGACTTGAATGAAGTATCATGTGACATCGTCTTAAAATGTAAATGAAAGAGATAAATATGAAACTTGACCTAGAATTGGCATACACATTGAAATTCAAGACCTGAACTCGAATAAAATACACAAATATGATAATATTTTATAAATCAATAAACATAACAAAAATTAAATTAAAGATAGCAACATACATTAGATCCGTGTGCATGTGTTGCCGGAGGTGGAGACATATGAGTAGATGGACCTTCATCCAACGGGGAATGAATGTGCGCAGTGTGTGGCTCCATCGAAGGATCCATTGAATTACGGACAGAAAAAGATGTCCACTGTCTTCTTGGAGGTGGATGAAAAAAATCATCATCGTCATCCTCGATATCAATAGAATGTCCTAAGTGTCCTTCAGTAATCAATAGAATGCGTGGTTTGGACTTTTTGATTGGTTGATGGAGCTTTGAACTTGTATTGGCACGTGACAGCGATGGTTGTCGTGGTGTGTTATATGAAACACCTTCCATGTATGACTAGACCATCTCCGTTTCAAATGAATTGATGTCTTGTACTTCCAACTGTAAATAAACAAAGACTTGTCATGAAACCCATTTACTATGACATGTATACTAATTGCAGGATGTAAATTATGATTGCATAAAGTAGTGAGTTGTGACCTGATAATGAGAACTGTTACATATCTCACAAATTGATGAGTATTATGACATGTGAAACATGCAATATGATTTATCCCATGACTGCATAATATGAAATATGAAATGTGACCTGTGACTCTATTAGGTGAACTGTGACCTATTTGTGACTTGTTTATGTAATATACAAATGAAATGAAAACTTGCATCCAGGTCAGAGAACACATCTTCTTCAACTTTAGCACCACTAGGCAGTTTATCTTATCTCCAATTCAAGGTACATGGGTACCTTCTCTGAATCCTAGAAGTTACAGTCCTATCTAGTCGTAAAATAGACTCATAAATCCAAACTTAGAAGGCAACTAGAAATCCTTTAAATCTGTAATGAGAATTTCTATTACTCAAACCATCCTTCAGCGAGTTTACGGAAAGTTCGAACAAATCTTCCGCTTATGAAAACATGTTCATAGTATCAAAATTTTAAACAAGAGCAAACAAATAGTTCTCAACAACCTTCTTGTATGAGGTCAAGAAAATGTATGATATTATCATATAAAGAATCTCAATCCTAACCACGTCATGATCATCTGCATTCGTTAAACCAAGGAAGATGTCCCTAACATTTTCATTTGTCACTAAGTTCAGGTGTCCAAAATATTGTTCCTTAATCCTGGACTGTGCATTTTGAAGGCTTCTCCTTACAACCTGACCCTGGTACCTAAGTCACGTGACTATACAGAACTCAGGCAGAGAAAATCATAGATACTTACCAGCAACTAGAAGCCACATCTCTTTTGTGTTCGGTTGCTTTACCTCCCGCAGTAGAAAATAATGAATTAGCTGAGATGGAACAACTATCTCACTCTAATAAATAAGAGAAGCAAGTATTAGATAATACCTGTTTTTGTGCAGAGTTGAACTTCGATATGAAATTTATCATCACATTTTTTTTTTGCATTCGTTGTAATTTTACCAAGGAACCATGTAGTTTTCGGTATTATATAATCTCATTCCTGCAATATATGACAAACAAAAAACACTACATCGATATTTTGATACATGTACATGCATTCATATCACAAAAGAAGATCACAAATAACTAAGGTCACAGATTATATATAAATATACTCTTTTTACAACCTCGTGATTCATCATAAAACTATAGACATTTCACAAACGCAAAATATATTGCAAATAATGCGGTCACAATTAAGCAATTGGTCATGGTCAAAACAGAAATCACAAAAAGAATGTTGGTCACAAAACCTATTCAAGAAATATGTATCTACATTCCCGAACAATTGAGATTGTCACAAAAACTATTCAAACAAATTTTGAGGTCACAAGGAGAATGCTGGTCATGATATCTCGAATAGAGTTTGCATTGAAATGAGGTCACAACTTCTAACAATGTGTGACTACCTAAACCATAAACACTCGACAAATGTTAAATAAGCCATCAGATAAATAATTGATTTTAACTTTTCAAACAAATAAACCCTCATAATATGCTCCAATTGGTTTTTTCCACAAAATGAAGTCACAAATTCTAACATTGTGTGAATACCCAAATCATTCACACCCATCATATGTTAAATACCCATTTTCAAATAACAAAATTAGATAAAGATTGATTGATTTACCTTTCAGACACTAGTATTTCGCGATTTTGGTGAGGTTTTGCGACTGGTTTTAGGCATCGCATCTTTACTTACTTTTATCATTTTCCTTCTCTCTGTTAATTTCTCACCCATCTTCTCTCGACTTTTGGGATCATTGCTCCATTTTCAATGTTTGGTATTTTTTTAAAGATCTATGAAAACTGAATATCGTGGACGTCGATGTCACAATGTGATAATAGGGAAGAAGAAAATGGGTTTTATAGATGAAATGAAGAATATTGGGGTATGCTACTCAGTTTATGAAGAGGGTGATCGTGGGTTTTTTGGATGAAATGGAGGTTTTAACTTGGAAGGGTTCTTCGCCAAGAGAGGTCACAATATGATAATGGGGGAAGAAGATAATATGTTTTGTGGGTAAAATGAAGAACACCGCTAATCCATTTATGTAGAAGACGATCGTGGGTTTCGTGGGTGAAATGGAGGTTTAACGTGGAAGGGTTCTACACATTTGCATTAAGGAGTTTATTGTATATATGATATTCTCTCTCATGTTTAATATATATCACTCTTTTGGTTTTAAAGATTCACGGAACTCAAATTTGGTAAATATATACATATTTTATATTTATTTATTATTTCTAAAAATATCTGACATTTGAAATAAAAATATATATATAATATATGAGATTTGAAATATAATCTTCAAAATTTTGGGTCAATATAATTTCCACTTGTTTTAATGCGTAGAATGCAATGGAAAAATTACATATTTAGCCATCAACTTTGGTGTCTTTTATTGATTTATCAACTTTCAAATTCGAACTTGTAAATTATATCATCCTTTAGCATCGTACAAAATCATTTTCTATAGAAACTGTCAAAAAAATTATGGTGAACAAGATCTTTCCCTGTGAGCATGGACTAAGAGATTTATTTTCTTTTGTCAAGAATTTGCAAAATAATAATAATAATAATATAAAATAAAATAAATAGTCAATCCAGAGAAACACTTGTAATTTAGAAGGAAGAAAGAGTTCATGTATATCGATTATATATACCAAGAATTGGACTTTACACCATGAACTAAAAAAAAAAAAACACAAATATTCCAATATTCACAACTTGTTATGATCAATAGGGAATAATGGTCTCAAAACAGTGCAGACCATCAAACTCCGGTGCGAATCTCGGCCGGCGATATTCCAATTTCTTAGCCTGAGACGGTGGCTGGGACGAACCATTTACATCTTTGCCCTTCTTCACCTCATCAATTTTCTTGGAAACCCCTTGATTTTGCACTTCCTTAATAGAAGAGGGAGCCCAAGGAAGAGCAACTTTCTGGCCAAAACACTCTGCACAAAGTGCATCAAACGAACTGAAAATCGACATCATGTTTGATTACAAGAAACTGCTCTCGAGAATCCAATAGAAGGGTTAACTTATAAGCTGCTTTTTTTGTTGCTTTGGCTTATTGCAAAATTTGATTCTGATTTCAAGAACTGATCTTAAGAAAGAAACCAAGAGAAGGGGTTGAGAGATTTGAACTTATTAAGCAACCTTTTATGCTTTGATTATTGGAGAATCGAAATTGATTCTTGATTGTGAAGAAACGGGATATATAGAAGAATGGGTAATATAAAAATCTGGAAGTTGAATCGTGGAAGGAAAGTAAGTTTCTATGTTGTTGATTAGGCCAATAAGACACGTCCGAATATCCAATTTCCGATGAGTTTCTTGGTTTGTGAATTTTCTGAAAGTTTCTTAAAACATAACGAACATACATGAATGGTCAAACGTGGCGTGGTAAGGTTGGTCGTTAGTGGATTACGTGTCTTCGTTTAGAGGTTTGTTTCATTAATTTATTCTTAATCCTAGATAAGGTCGACGAATTAGTATGGAAATAGAGTTAGGGTCTATTTCACGAGACTTGAAAGGCAATTCCTCTTGCACAGAGAAAAGCTGTACAGGGCAGTCACGGGTGCCGCCAACAGTTGCATTCTTTTGCTTTTTCGCCAAGTTCCAAAGAAAAGAAGCCACATCCCCCTCTCTATTTCCCTCGTAGACATGAAGGTCTTATTTGATTACAATGAATTTCGTAAAAAATGTTACATCTAAAGAAAACGAATTCTACTTTGATCGTTTGATTGTAATGCGAAAATAGAAATCGAATTCCAAAGTACAACCACTTTAAGCTGCATTTTCTTTGTTTTTATGGAAAACAAATTCTTATGGATTTAGTAGGTTTTTATTTTTCAACTAACATGGAATTGAAATTCCTTCCAACATTTACCTATCAAACGGATCCTTAGTTCTTGTTCGGTTCTGTTTGGTTCTAAGTAATGAATTCAAACAATAAATAGACAACTTTCATATTTATTGAGAAGATGCGATTCTCAAATTTTGGGTTTGGATGCATCGAAGCTATTTTGTCCTTACAATTTTAGCAACATAAACGATTTAAATTTTAAATGGGTAAAAATAAGTGAATGACATTTATTTGTTTTACGAAATATGTAAATAAAATGTGATTGTTTGATGGAGATTAAAATCAAATTTTTATAAAAATTAATGAAATGTGTAATTGAAAAGTTGCAAATCCCATAAAATATATTATTAAATTAATTATTGATTTTAACTTTGATAAAAATCTAAATTTTAATTTCTATCAATCAAATTATAAACGGATTGTAAAGACGACTTTAAGCCCATGTTTGGCTAATATCTATAAATTGTTCATAATCAATCAAAATCACTTTTATTCACATTTAGTCCGTGTTTGGCACACATTAAAATTTTCATTTTCATTCTTCTACTCGTTTTCAACCACACATTCTTCAATAAAATAATATTTTTCATCACATCAATAACTTTTCCTTCTTTTTCAACTACACATTCTCCATCAATCTACTATTCCAGAATACATTTTTTTCAAAATAATATAACTCAAACACATTAAAATTATTCACATCACTCATTCCTATTTATAAAAATTTTAAACAATTTACAAACACTTCCATGTTACTCATTTGGAAAGTATTTATAAATCGTTTAAATTAGAAGGGTTTGTAAGCCATAACAAAAAAGAGGCTTAATGTACAAAAGTTTTAACACGAGAACTTAGTGAGATTCAACACAATCCACAAAATGGCAGTGTGTTACAAATCGCATCTTCTATTCGGTATTAATTTCTGTATTGCTTCTTATTTAATCGCTCTCAGATTTTATGACAAGAAAGGTGTCGACGACTTGGGACATTATGCGAATATAAACACACAATATGGGAAGCATTATCATAAATTTGGGAGTTTCATACAACATATAAGGTTCAAATTATTAATTTTGTGAACACATCATAAACCTTAATTTTAACCATAAACTCAAGTAGAACGTAAAAAACCATCTGGCAATACATAGATGATAAAAGTTTATTACCAGATGAAAAGGTCCAACAACACGATGAGAAGAACTCCTTCCTGTGTTAAACGGGTTTTTCCATAGGAAGTCTACAAAATTCTGTATGGCTGCACGGGGAGAAACTGTGAACATTGGCATTTATATCTTCCACACAAAAGCCTACTAAACTAGTCAAAACCATTTTGAACACCGGACGTCCATATAAATTCCAATTCTATCGAGGGAAACTTGCAGGTGAATCTCATTTAAGGTATACGACCTAAAAACATAATCCCCCGACTGACAAGAACATTATTACAATCATAACCGTTAATGAATAATATGAAAGCAGCATTCCCATCCCACAAAAATGAGACAAAGGAAGAGCTTGTAAATGAATGTAACAGGCATAAATCATCTCACTAAATCAAACAAGAAATTAACAATTAACAATGTGGCTACAGTGGTCAGAATCAAGAAACAAATTCATCTCAGTGCACAAGTATTTCAGAGAATCGATGATTGGCATCAAAGATAATAGGAAAAAAGCTACCAGATTAGATTTGCAAATTCCAACATCAATATTAATGACCAAGAGTAAAACAACAAATCTTAGAGAAACCAAGTTGGCCAAAATTCAATTGTTGCTCAATGTCTTAGGAAATTTGGACAGGCCACCATTTCATGAACATAATAATCTTTCAAAACGTAAGAAAACAACTATAATGAGAGTACCAAAACTCGAAAATAAAACCTACAAGCGTACTCAAAATAGCTTCTTCTAATCAAACAAACTGAAACCCATATCGTCGTCACTCTCCTCCTTGGGCTCCTCCTGGAAAATAATTATTCAAAAGCACATTGTTAATTTATTAATCTAAAAGTTAACGTTTAAAGTAATAAAATCTAAAATTATTATGTAATAGAATACATGTATCATATCGTGAACAATCGGATAATTATATAAATGAAGTAAATCGAATACCTTCTTCTCCTCAACGGCCGGGGCAGCTGAGGCAGCTGCAGCACCAGCGCCACCGGCAGGGGCAGCAACTGCTACCGCGGCACCACCACCACCAGCTCCAATGTTCGTGACAAGGTCCTCAATGTTCCTCTTCTCACAGAGCTTAGCAAAAAGGCTTGGCCAGTAAGATTCCACTGACACGTTAGCGGCCTTAACCAGTGTTGCAATTTTCTCCGCCTAAAATCCAAAAACAAAAAGAAACTAAGATTCATAAACAAAAACCATTATTCATACGCTGATGATGATATATACACGAATATATAGGGTTGGAAGAACATTTACAGTGACGGGGATGCCATCATCATGAAGAATCAGGCAAGCATAGGTGCATGCGAGTTCTCCGTGCGTCATTTTCCTTCAAAAGTTCTGATTTACTGAAAAATAATTTTTTTATGAAGAAAAAGGAAATGATTACAACTATGAACACATAAAAATTGGACAAAACGTCAAGAGAATTGGAGAGAACATAAGAGGAAAAATCTAACGAAAATGGAGGATTTACCGTCGGAGTCAGAGAAATTGCGGCTGCGATTTTTAGGGTTACGGTGTAGAGGAAGCTTTAGAATGTATGGTATTCTTTTATATCGATCTATATTAGGGCACAGAATACAGATGAAAGTTCCATTGTTTCATGGGCTTTTCGTTTGGACCCAAACCCATCTAGTTTGTGTCAAAACAAATAGTTTGAGGGATAAAGAGGTTCCATGCACCTCTTTTAAAACAGATAGTTTATCCATTGAAGCCGACAATCTTCAGAGTTCCTAAAAACACATAACACAACACATGGAGTGTAGATATGCATATTCCAATTAAACGAATTATAAGAAGAAAGGATTTCAACAAGACTAGATACAGAAAGTTTTTTACTTACAAATATAGCAGGAACAGCAATTATGACCAAGCTCAATTATATTAATATATAGGAAAAGTAATTCTACAATACTAGAGCTCTGTAGTCTGCAGTATTCAGTGACCTATTAGCGTAAAAACTGTACAAGTCAGTTATACAGAAATAAGAGAACTGATGGAAACATAAAAATCATAAAATTATTGACTAATTAATATGCCTACCTCAAAAGTAATTGTGCAATACTAGAGCTCTGTAGTCTGAAGTATTAAGTGACCTATTAGCATAAAAACAATATTAAGTGACCTAGATTTTCGTTTACCCCTAGTTGACGGTGCACGTGGAGGAAGACCAGATCTCAAATCTGTGTCATTTGATTGAGCATGTGTGCCACGTTCTTCATATACATTCATATCTGTTGCAAAATAATTCCGCAAGCGTACGAGATCGTTGTACAAGTAATAAATGTGATGAGTGAGTTATCGTCCCACAGGGAATAAGGCTTAATTCTAGTACAATCGATATATCTAAATTCGAAACAA